>RJWM01000965.1:0-98219 GCA_004363535.1 Dasyprocta punctata
GTAGCCCTGCCAAGGGGATGGCTGGTCCAGCAGCAGGTGGAAGAGGTGAGGCTGGAAGAGAGAGCTGAGTCAGGGATGCCAACACACCCTCCCAAGTCCCATACTCAGGGAGGTGTTGGGCATCTCCTGTGCCGCCTGCAGACACGCTCTCTCATCCTCTTGCAGCCGGGTGATGAGGTCACATTCTGGGTGCACATGTCCCTGCACCTGCAGGAGAGTGAGCGGGATGAGCCAAGCCAGCTAAGTGCTCTCTCTGAGCTCCCAACTCAGGTAGCCTGGAGACAAAGCCAGAGCTGGATTCATTTCTGTGTCCTGATCCCAAGCACAGACCTGCCTCACAGTACTCACAGGTGAGTCTCATGGTCCTTCAGATTTGAGGAAGGAAAGATGGAAGAAATGAAGGAACGAAAGAAGGAAGGAAGAAGAAAAGGATAGAAGGAAGGGAGGAAGGGAGGGAGGGTGTGGGAGGCAACTTGAGCAGGTCCCCTTGAACACATAACAATTGTTGCAACTTTGATTATATCGAAACTTATTTCCTTATGTTGATGCATACAGAGCTGACTATGTTATTTCCTTCTCTCTTCAATTGACTCTAAGCTTTGCAAATAAGGCTAGCTGAGGTACTGATATGTAATCTCTAAAGCCATCTGACAGTGTCCTGTTGTCTCCCATAGTGATCTCTGTAAAATATATAGGCACTGCGGAATGGCAGAGCCAGTGAGCTCCAGGAATGTCAACTGGGTATGAGCCTCGAGAAAGAGGCTATGAGTCCCCAGGGCATAAAAGTTTACATATCAGAAGCAGGTACTTGTATGTAGTCTTTAAAGCCATCAGACAGTGTCCTGTTTCCTCCCAAAGTGACCTTTATAAGATGTATAAAGCACAGCGGGATGGCAGAGCCAGTGAGTGAGCTCTGGGAATGTCGACTGGGGATGAGCCTTGAGAAAGAGGCTGTGAGTTCCCAGGGAATAAAGTTTGCATATCAGAAACTGAAGTAGCAGCCTCCTAAAACAATTCAGTTGCTATCTTGATTAGGTTGTGCAAATTGAGCCCCTTGCATATCTTCATCTGCATTTTGCAGAGATACCTTTCTCACTACCTTGCTAGCCAGCTCAAGTTACTCACGTAGTTCCCGCCATCATCACTGTCACTCATCCTCAAGCCACCCCCTTGCTTCACTAGTTAATAAATTCTGGGAGAAGCCTAAGACCAAAGCCTTTGTCCACATGTCCTCATAAAGATTGGACTTAAGATCCCTTGGCTGCCCTTAACCTTGAATATGTCTCAGAATCTTTACTCTCGCCGTGGGTTGCATTGGAGGTGGTAGATTGGAATTAACTTACCGGGATTCCAATAACGTCTCAGTGGATTTATAAATATAACTTCTTAGATTGTGAGGAAAACTAGACAAAGGATTTCAATACTTGGATTATCGTACTCAATATTTGGGGCTACAATAGGAGGGAACAAGGAAGAAGGAGAGGGAGGGAAGAGAGAAGGAAGGAAAAAGAGAAGATGAGAAAGAAGAAGGGAAGGATGGGTGAAAGGAAAAAGGACAAAAGGAAGGACAGGCAGAGGTTTGAACAGATGCTTTCCCTTTTCATCTCATGGAATTAAGTTCTGAAACACATTAAAGAAGTTCTTCCAAGGATCTCACGACAACGCTCAGCTCAGTCCCTAGAGTGGCCTCTCCTCCTACCTCGTGTTACTCTTCCATTCTGCACTCATCTCCCTGGAGGCAATTCTGTTTAAATTACCTCGGCAGGTAGGCCCAGAGATTCCGTATGCTAATCCCTGCAACCCGTGAATATGTGACATTGCATATTCACAAAATGAAAAGGACTCTGCTGATGTCAGCAAAGGATCTTGCAGTGACCCAATGCTATCACAAGGGCCTTATAAGAAGGAGGTGAGAGTCGGAGACTTAAGATTTGATGATGGAAGTTGGGAGAGAAAGGGAAAGAGAGACTGAAACATAAAGACACTGCAAACCAAGGAAAAGACAAGGAAGTAAATTCACTCCTATGGACTCCATAAGGAACTTGTCTCTGCCAATCCTTGATGCTAGCCCACTGAAAACCATTCCAGACTTTCAGGGATCTGCAGGCAAGGATGCAGGAGTAGATAGGTAGTTTAGTAAGTGAGAGAATGTATGGATGAGTGAATATATGAAGGAGAAAGAATATGATATACAGACAAATGCATAGATGGGAAGCATGCATGCATGGATGGATGGATGGTGGATGGATGCGTGAGTGGGTGGGTGGGTGGATGGATGGATAGACAGTAGATGAGCAAAGGTGCTATATCAGAATGGTGTGTGAGTGGGTTGATGCATACAGGGATAGAAGAATAATTATCTACATGTGTGACTTAGTAGTTACGAAGGATTACAGCTTTAGGAATTTCCCAGAATCTGGTCTGCCCAGAGACCAAAGGGAATGATATCTGGAAACTGGAAAGCAAGTTGTTTCCCTGGCAATATTTCTGAAGGTATGCCTCATAAACCAACTGGAGACCAAACGGAATGACACCAGAGATACACAGAGACCTACAGTGGATTGAGGACTTGGCATTTTAGCAAATGCTCTAGGGACCTGGGAGTCAAAGCCAGGACTTCTAACACCTCTATCTCCTATTCCCCCAGACTACAGGAAAATGAAATCTGAACAGAGTCCTGAACAGGAGAAGGTGACTTTCTAACACAATCCACCTGACTGTTACCCTGTAGATTAGTGAAGCTGTGTCCTCTGTCCTTCACTGCGTGGTCTGGGAGCCCCATCCCTTCCTGGGGACATGTTCTCAGGGACTGTCTGGGGGATCACTGAGGCCAAAGGAACCAGGGCCCCATGTGATCAGCCTCCACCTAAAAGATGGACATAGAGTCCCTGCACATACTAAAAGGAAGAGCAAACTCAGGGAGGCTCAACCAGAGCCCTGGGATGTGTGGTCCCAGGACAGCTGTCAGGTTGACCGTGTAGGGAGGGATGAAGAGGCAGGGCTGAAGAGATGGCAAGTCACCCAGTGCTCCTGCTGCGTTACCTCCACACTCATACCAATCTCCACCCCCTCCAGAGGGGAGACCCCATCACCTATGCCTAGCTTGTCATCTATGACCACCGCACATCTCAGGGTCTATAAGGCTGGAGACCACAATAGAAGGTGATGGGAGATGATTAGCTCTACTTCTGGCGTTGGCAACAGTACCCACTGCTGGGTAGTCCCACTGATGGGAGGTCCACTACTGAGCATAAAGTTTTTGCTGTAGGGTATATGCAGAAGAAAGGAAGGGTGTGGGCAGTAGAAACCTGCACTGCACCCTGTACCCAGTACCAACAAATCAGACCCAGTCACCGCACAGCTTGGTGAACAGATAGGATTTCCTCTTTTTGTTCAAAAGACAAGGGACACTTAGGAAAGGGAAGGAACTTGCCCATGGTCACACAGTTAGTTTCACGGTTTCAGGACTTCAACTCAAAACCAATGTACCTAGGTCAGCCAGGAGCTAGGAGAGATGCTTCCCCCTAGGTAGCGCAGTGGGGGTAGAAGGAGGTCTCCATCTACATCCTCCTAGGAGTCAAAGCCAGGACTTCTAACACCTCTACCTCCTATTCCTCCAGACTACAGGAAAATGAAAACTGAACAGAGTCCTGAACAGGAGAGAGTGACTTTCTAACACAATCCACATGATTGTGACTCCCCTCTAGTCCCTGCTGCCACCTGCATTGATCTGGAAAAGCTGCCAGGAACCTGCAGCACACAGTGGACCCTCTGTCTCATACCCCTGCTTCAGTGTTCCATGCCAGAAGCTTCTTCCACCCAGAGCATCACTGGAGGAAGAGTGAGTCCTATAAATGCAGAGCAAAAACATGTAGTATCCTCTAACTGCTCAGACCCACTCAGGCCCTGAACACATCTCCTTCGATGGAAACAGCCTAACCGGGGGTGCTGGAAGAATCATGGCGGGTATGAAGGGGCTAAGGTCTTTAGCAGGGCGAGTGTGGGGACAGTTGGGAGGCATGGCTTAGAGAAAGAGCACAGGAGTGGAGAATCAGGAGGGGGCCTGACTTTATCTCCCCATTCTGAGGCACTGTCTCAGGGCCCACACGGTCTCCATGGACCCCAGAGGGCACGGCCAGGTTCTGGGGGAAGCAGCAGAGAGGTGAGCTCAGCTCAGCTCCAGGAAGGACACCTTAACAGTCACAGCAGACTTACTGAGGAAGTGCAAGGGATTCCTCTGAGCCACAACTGGTAGGGAGTGACTCCACGCTGGGGAAAGACTGGGATCTCCAGTTGCGCCCCCAAATGCCCTTTGGCTCTCAGACCTAGAGCCTGGTGGGAGAGGCAGGAGGGTCTGAGCTGGCTACTCACGGCTCCCAGTGGGTTCAACAAGCAGAGGACACAGGCGCCCCACATCCAGCTGTCCATGGCCGCGGCTAAGTGGGGATCCCTTCGTCAGCTTCAGTGAGACTTGGTTTGCTTCTCTCCACCCTGCCCGCTGCTGCTGTGAGCACATTGTCTGGTCTGCCTTCTCTCTCCGGTTGGTTATTTGCATAGGCAGGAGCAAGGAAAAGGGACACATCGCTAAATATTCACCAGGATCCCAGCACACTGCCCAACTCAGGCTGGTCCTGGGGTGGGACACCATGTCCTAAGCACAGAGGGGCTGAGCCCCCACCCCTCACCCCTTTCACTCTGCCTCAAAGTATGGAGTGTATCCTGACAGCAAGGAGCCAGAGCCCAGAGAGGTAACAACTGCAGGACTTGGTGCTGCAGCAGGTCAATATTCTTCACCATATGGTTCCCTGAGCCCAGCTATTGGGTGGCCTGCACCAGAGCCCTGCCCCCACCTGCCTCAGAATGACAGAACCTCAGAAAACAGGATGAATGTCACGGCCCACCCTCAGGGAGCCCCCGGGCTGTTGGTACTCCCAGCCTGATCCACAAAAGTGCAGATTAGAGCTTGGGGCCCCCAGCAGAGGTGGGGCAGGTGGCAGTGGGGACTGGAGAGCTGGAACGAGCTATAAGGAAGAAACGTGATCACTAAGCTCTGCCACAGGTTGATCAGTACTGTGCTGTATTGGCAGGACCTGGCTTCCTTATCTGGCAAGGACACCAACCTGCATGGTGAGGTGTCATCTGCACATGATGAGACTCCTGAGCTCACATGGACCAGATCAAAGTCCCCCTAAATTCCTCATGGCAGGAGTGGGGAAAAGGAGGCTGACTGGAAGGCACACAAAAGGATTCATGGAGCTAGGCCATCTGGAACAGCAAGACTGCTGTGTTCTTCAGCGGCAGAAATGGGAGGACTCACACAGCCACTCACAGTATTTTGAACATTCATTGTCTGGTCATTTGTATTATAATTTATGACTATAAAATGCAAAAACTCCACAGTCAGACTAAAGACAATTTTCTATGCTAGAGCTTGCACAGCAGTTTGGGATTTGAAAGCAGATTGTGTGTTGGAGGCCCCTGCATGCTCGAGGAGCGGATCACGGAGGGTGCTGGGCTGCACGCTAGAGACACCAGACGTGTTTACTGCATGTCATGAATACGGCAGGCTTCTCGCCCCCGCCACATCTGGATCTAGGAATCATTTGACATCAACAGAGCTTTATTTTTCCACTTCTATTCATTGTCAACAAAATGTTGAAAAATATTTTGAAAAGAAAATATGAACTACTCCAAGCCTTCAGCCCCCCAGCCACCCTTGTATCCAAGGTATTTTGAACACAGCCACGCATAGCACAAGCAGCACTCCACACAGCACTCGGCACCTTTCCCTGGGAGAAGCAGAGCTCCTCTCCAGCAGGCTCTCACAGGCAGGGACAGCAGAATGCCCAGAAGCTGTGACTTAGTGAGAAACCTACAACTTCTGTACCTTGGCTGCAAAGAGGTACGGAAATAATATTATGATTAATAACCATTGATAGTATCAATATCATTGGCATCAATGATGGTTAAAAATTGATACTGCTAATTCATCATAGTTAATATTATCTAAACTTTTGTTCCCCCAAAGTCCTCTTAAATCCATCTTTCAGAATAACACAGGGTTATGGACCTTCCTTCTCTAACTCTTTCCATATATATAAGGGGTTCAAATTCTGCCTCCACCACTTACTAGCTGTCATACCTTGGGTACTTATTTGATCCTTCTGAAACTCCATTTCCTATCAGAAAAATGAGGAAATACTAATGCCTTCCTTATAAGGATGGTGGGATAAGTAGACCAGGAAAGACACATTGAAGTCCTCAATTCCCAGTGGACAACCATTAATGATAATCTCCAACAAGAATGAAGTATCAGCAAACAAGGTTGGAACAAATGATTTTTTTGTGTGGAAAACATAAGGTTAGATCTTTAGCTCATGTTTACAAATTATAGATTACAAAATTTTTAAAATCTTACCAACAAAATAATAAGACCTTTTTAAAAAACAGAAACATATTCCATGATCTTAGAGTAAAACAGGATTTTTGTATGATACAATAGAAACTATTAGGGAAATATCAATAAATATGACCACACCAACCTATAAAGAAGTATTTTCAAGAAAGGACACTATAGATGAAAACCAAAAGCAAGCTACAAATTTAAAGAAGTGTTTGAACCCAGCACTAACAAACAAATAAATAGTGTAAAAATATATTTTGAAGTATAGAATTCAATAACAAGGAGAAAACTAATCTAATAGAAAAGTGAACAAAGGATATGTATGAATGGGCAATTCATGAAAGAAGTAAGATATATGGACCAGTAAACAAATGAGTTCCTTAACGTTACTAATACTCTTAAAAATGAAAATAATAAAGCTACCCTTTTCACTTAACATACTGCCGAAATTTTTGTGTTTGATAACACAATATCATGAAGATAATGTTAGGAAGTAGAACTTTCATACAGTGTTGATGGGAGTAAATATCACTGACTTACTTTGAAGAAAAATTTGGCATTACCTATTGAGTCTATAAATAAACATATCCTACAAATCAGAAGTTCTGCTTTTATAGTTGCCTCTTAAGAGCATTATTACTTATAGCACATTATGTAAATCAGAAAATAATATAATCATCTAATGATAAGCAGAACAGCTAAACAAAATGCAATCACTTTATCCATTGGAGTGTTAGAAAGTAAGTTAAAGTTATGAACTAAGGAGGCTTAGGTGTAGCTCAATGATAGAGCACTTACCTATCTTGTACAAGGTCCTGGGTTTCATCCCCAGCACTGAAAAACAAGTATAGAAGTGGGAGCTAAATCTTCATGAACATGGAAATGCTTCAAAAATACACTTTGAAGAACTTCTGCTTCTAGCCAACATAGGCAATTCAGATTTATTTATCTTTCTACCTTAGCAACAAGAAAAATACACAAATACCAAGCAAAATATACAAAATAATGAATTTTTAGACATTAGAAAACAAATAATTTGAACCCTATGTACCAGTTCCCTGCCTGGGCAATTTCCAGATTACAATTTGAAGAGGAGGAATCCAACCGAAGCTGGTAGTCTTGATGGGTGAAGGAGATGGATAATGGAATTGAGAAGGCCTAGGGAGGTAAATTTGTGAAACAGAATAGCAGAGAAAAGGTGCCTCACAGAGACAGAGTTCCACAGTCTTCAACACAGGTCTCCCAACATTCTAGCCTGCAATCTTTACCTGAATACCTGAGTATGTGTGAGAAGAAAGAAGTAGCAGAAAGAACAACTGGAATGGAGCAGGCAGAAAATTTTAAAGCTCATGGGACCGAGGTTTAGTAAATGATATCACCCAAGTGAAAACTCACAAGGCATGGTTCTGTAACAGCAGTATCTCAGCAGTCTGATGAAATCATCACTAGAGTAAGGATAAGGCAGTTCTGGATTCATTCTAGCATACTTAAGGGCAAACCCTAAAAAGGATTAACAACATAACTCCACTAGAAAAAAAAGAACCCAGAACCATTTAAATAAAACAATATCCAGAAACTAAAATGCGGAATTCATAATATCCAATGTTCAAAAAAAAAATTATCTACCTGCTAAGAAATAAAAAAGAAATATAAACCACAACCAAAGAAATAAATCGACCTATAGAAACATTCCCAGATGTATCAAAAATGGTGAATCTAGCAGATAAGGACGTGAAAGCAGTTATCACAAACTTGCTCCATGTGTATAAGGTAAAGAAAAAAACATACTCATAATGAATAGAGAAGGAAACTATAAAATATTCTAAATCCAGTCAGGTATGATGTGATACAGGCCCATAATCTCAGCTACTCAGGAAGCAAAGGCAGAAGAATTTCAAGTTCAAGTCCAGCCTGGGCAATTTAGTGAGATTCTGTCTCAAAACAAGATAATAAAAACAATAATAAGGAGAAGAAGAAAAGTACTAGGAATGCAGCTTTGTGTTCCTTGGGTTCAGCACCCAGAAATGAAAAAAAGTACATGTCTGAAATGAAAAACAAACAAACAAACAAACAAAAAACTGTTGTGATTAATAGCAGAGTAAATGTTATAGAACAGAAAGAGTAATAAACTTGAAAGTATCACAACATAAACTACCCAGAATAAAACATGAAGGGTAGAAAAGATGGAAAAAACGGATGGAGGGATTCTCTTCAAGAAAAGAATAGTGTAAGATAACTGGGAGATAATATCAAATGGTCCAGCATACATGGAATTAGAGTTATACACAGAAGGAAGAGGATTCAGAAAAACAAAATATTAAAAGGAAAAAAAGTGTGAAATTTTTCCCGACCTATGAAAAACATGTCTGTAGATCCAAGAAAGTCAATAAGTAGCACGCAAAATGAACATAGAAATGCAAAACCTCCAAGATATGAAGTAATTAAGTTACTGAAAAGCCAATATTAAAGAGAAATCTCATGAATGTTCTTTTTTCAAAGAAAAGGAAAAGACACAAAACAGATAAGAATTACAGCAGATTTTCATCAAAAAATATGCAAATCAGAAGAAAGTGGAGAAATATCTTTAAAGTACTGAAAGAGAAAACATTTTCAACTGCAACTCTTTCAAAAAAAGTTAAGACTTTCTAAGAGAAACTAAAAGTGAAAAAATTCATTGCTTGCAAAGGTGCATCACAGAAAATGTCAAGTTAAAGAAAATGATTTAAGCATGATCTGCCCTTGCCAACTTCCTTTCAAAGAGTACAGGGTTGCCCAAAAGGCAGGGAGTAACTGACAAGTTCTGCTAGCCTGGGGCTTAGCTATCTGTAACATGACAACCCCCCAACTTGGTACTGGACCCAGAGAAACAACTTAGCTCTCCAAGAGTAAACTCTATGTTTTCCTTTTCATTCCAGAGATAAACCTCCCGCTCCCTTTTACGCATGCGCCGAGGCCTCTCCAATCCCAAGTCTCCACAACCTCCCAAGCCTCCACCCTCAGCCCCCAGTAAATCTTCTGTCTCCTGCTTTACACAGGCAGGTGCTCCTTCAAATCAGCTGTTAATATGTCATTTTTGCCGATCTCCCAAACTCCTCCCCCAGCCAAAGTTGATGAAGGTAACTATACCCTTTTGTTCTTGTTGAGAGCTTCTACACCCTGTGGCCACTAAAGCTCTCCTGAGCCCTCCACATTAAAGGCCTCCTCCTCATCTCTCTCACACTCATTTTCTCTGCACTGCTTCACAATGAGAGCCCCAAAATAGTCAATCAGTAACTTTCCAGTGAAGAAGCCTGTGAAACCCTTCATCAGCCAGGTGACCAAAGCTAACACCAACAATGATACATTTACTGATAGCACATACTCTTTATGTAATAGTGTGATGTGAATGATGCTTTATCTCTGTGGTCCTCTTCTTCAAAGCCATAAGTTGATTCTAAACATAAGAAAAAACATCAGACAAATCCATTTGCCTTAGGCCACTCAGGATGCTATAATAAAAATGCCACAGACTAAGTCTGCCTTAACACCAAACATTTATTTCTCACCGTTCTGGAGCCTAATATTTTCAAGAGCAAGACGCCTAAAGATCCCATGTCTGGAGGAAACCTGCATACTAGTTCATACACTGTATCTTCACGTAGTGGTAAAGAACAAGAACTCTGGATTCCTTATTTATACAGCCATTTATTCCATTGATGAGAGCTCCACTGTCACGATCTATTCTTCCCCCAAAAATTCTACCTCCAAATACCAGATTTGGGGTCAAGATTCCAACTTATGAATCTGAGGAAGGAAATGAACATACAGCTCACAATTCCACTAGGGTAGCATTATATAAAATACCAAACCAGTATTCTACAAAATGGTCATCAAAAACAAGGAAAATCAGAGATGCTGTCACATGCAAGAGGAAACTAAAGGTACATGATGATAGCCCTGGATAGGATCCTAGAAGAGAAAACGGATATTGCAGAAAACCTAGGTCAATCTGAATAAAGTATAGGCCTTGGTTAATAATAATGTATCAATGCTTGTTCATTAATTATGACACATGTCACCATACTAACATAAAATGTTAAAAAATAGAGTAAACTGGGTATATAGAAACTTGTACTATCTTTGTAACTTTTCTAAAGCTATTTTAAAATCATAAGTTTATTTTAAAAATAAGTAAGATAACTTGAACAGCACTCAATCAATTTGATAAAATTTAAATGTATTAAATAATGTCCCATCAAAAGACAGTAGAACACATCTTGTTTTCAAGTGTACATAGAACATTCACTAATATAAATGATTTTCTGGAATATAGAGAAAGCCTTGAGAGTCAGGTACAGTGGTGCACATCTGTAATCCAAGGTACTTAAGAGGCTGAGGTGGGAGGATCATGAGTTTGAGGCTAGCCTTACAACTTAGCAACACTGTCTCAAAAAAAAGTCTTGATAAATTTACATGAATACATATAAGAATAGAAAGCATATAAAGTATGTTCTCTGACTATAACAGAATGAAGCCCAAAATTATTGATAAAATGTTATCTAAATAATTCCAAAATATCTGGAAATTGTACTATTTACTTCTAAATATTTCAAAGAAAAAAATCTCAGAGGAAATTAGTAGATATTTTGAATGGATTAATAAGAAAACTACAGCGTATCAACATCTGTGGGATACAGCTTAGAGGGAAATTTGTAGCATTTAGTGGTTATCTAAGTAGGAAGAAATATCAAAACAAATGACCTAAATCTCCACCAAAAGATGTCAGAAAGGGGAAAAGAAAAGGAAAAAGAGAAGAAAGGAAAAATGAGAAAAGAAGGATAAAATGGGAATAAAGCTTTGTAAATAGGGAAAGGAAGAGGGGTTGAAGGGAGAGGAGGAAAATAGGAGGGGAGAGAGGTACCAAGATATATCATGAAGGTACAAATTCCCTATGATAAATATAATCAATATGCATATCTAAATTGTGCCAACAAACTTAAAAAAAGAAACCAGAAAAAAGTAGATGAAAGAAAAGTTTTAAAGGAGCAGAAACCAAAGAAATAGGAAACAAACAATAGAGAAAGTTAATGAAATCAAAGGCTGCCTTTTTAATGTAATGAATTATTTGTTAATAAATACGTAGTGACAGAATTAATAAATATCTACCAAGGTTCCTTGAGGAAAAGGAAAAACACAAGTTACCAATATCAGGCATGAAAGAGAGGACATCACTACAAGTCCTAAAAACATTGAACATAAATAGAGGAACATTATGAATAATTTATGTCCATAAATTCAACAATTTATATGAAATGAACTAATTATTTGAAAGACATTAATAAAACTTATTAAAAGAAAAATCAGTGGCCCCAAGAATCACTTATGTAATTAAGAAATTAGACTAAAAAATCACTTTCAAATAAGTACTATACACTACAACTTTGGATGGTCTCATTGCCAAATTCT
The DNA here is from genome assembly GCA_004363535.1 of Dasyprocta punctata. Lineage (NCBI taxonomy): Eukaryota > Metazoa > Chordata > Mammalia > Rodentia > Dasyproctidae > Dasyprocta > Dasyprocta punctata. The sequence continues at coordinate 11,849 of RJWM01000965.1, forward strand.
CCAAACCATTAAAGGAGAAATGATATCACTTTTTAAAAATCTCTTTCAGTAAATGGAAGAAGGAATGTTTCTTAATTCTGCCTAAGAGGCCATAATTGCTCTAAAACTAAAAAAAAAAAAAAAAAAGAAAAGAAAAAGAAAATTGTAGACCAGTGTCTCTCAAAAACATATACCTAAAACATGAAGATAACAACAAAAGAAAGATCCACAACAAAATTAGTAACTAGAATTCAGGCTGGTTTAAAACTCAAAATTCTAATGAATATTTTTCATCATATTAACAAACTAAAAAAAGAACATCATTGCTTCCAGAACTTTTGACAAAATTTGACATCCATTCATGATAAAAATTCTCAGGAAACTAACAATGAAAAGGAACTTTTCATTGAGAAAGAACGTCTTAAACACCCACTGTTGTAATGCTAACTGATGAAGGATTTATACCTTCCCCTAAAACAAGATTTCATTGTTTGTTGTATTTAGCAAATGGAAAGTCAGGAAAAGCAAACAAAGTACACACAGATTTCAGTGGAAGAAGTAAAACTGGTTATTTGTTTTTGGTACACAACATAGTCTATGTAGGAAATACAAAGAAATCTACAGAAAATCTTCTAGACCTAATAGGTGGATTCAGCAGTGTTGCAGGTTCAAAGTTAATAGGCAAAATCAGTATGCTCCTATATATTTGCAATTAACAATTATAAACAAAATATTTTAAGTACTGTGTGTAATAGCCTCATAAAATGCAATGCTTAGGTATAAATATGATCAAAAAATACACATGGTATATACACTGAAAACTACAAAACACCAATAAAGGAAACAAAAACTTGAAAAAATAAAGATTCACGTTGTATTCATAAATGGCAATATTAAGAAGCCAGTTCTCCTCATCTTGATCTATAGAAATCAGAATTATGTTAGTTATATATATACATATATATATATATATATATATATATATAACCTGAATCTAATATTTATATGGATAAGCAAACATGGGAAAGTGATATAGGTAACACAATCGAAAGGAAGCTGGAAGATTCAAACTATTCGATTTTAAGACCTATGATAAAGTCACAATAATCTTAATGGTATGGTATTGTCCAAAAGGTAGAACCATGGTGGTGGTGGGGTCTTGAACAAAATAGATAACCCAGAAAAACTTACACACACATAGTCAGCATACACATTTTATAAAAAGATGTATAGGCAATTGAATGGAGGAAGAATAGTCCTTTCAATAAATACTGCTGGAAAAATTGAATGTTCAAATGCAAGAGAAAGAAAAGTCAACTCTCTATGCATGCCTTACGACTTTAACAAATTTAACTCAAAGTGGATCATGGACCTAAACGTAAACAGAGAATGACAAATTTGGAAGAAAACATGAGGGGAAATCTGCATATTTTGAATTTGGGAAAGACTAGACATGACGTTAAAAGAACAATCCATATGAGAAAAACAGTAAATTAAAATTTAACAAAATTAAAACCTTTTGTTCATTGAAGAGGACAAGAAGACAAGGCACAGACTTGCCTATATTTGAAAAATATTTACAAATCAAATATCTGACCTTGTATCAAGAACATATAAAGAACACTTAAAATTCAACAAAACCCACAATTTTTAAATGAACAAAAGAACTAAACAGTTCACCAGTAAAGATACACAAATGGCAAATAACATCAGTAAATATTCTCAGTGTCATAAATCATTAGAGAAATGAAGTTTAATATCACAAGCTACAAACCACAAACTACACCTATTAGGATGGCTTAAATAAAAACAAACAAACAAACAACAACAACAAAAAACCCTGACAAAACTAAGTGCTTACAAAGATGTGGAGCAACTAGGACTCTCTGAAAACTTCAGTAAGAATGTAAAATAGTGTCATCATTTTGGAAAACACCTTAATAGTTTCTTTTGAAATTAATCATATATTACTATCAATCCTGCTCCTCAAAATATTCCATAGTGAATTTATCACTCTGCTCACCTGCATACAAATCTTTACTGTAGATTTATTTATGATCCATACAAACCTGGAAATAACCTACAAGTCCTTCGACAGGTGGGTGGTTAAATAAACTGTAATACAGTCACATACTACCATATTATGTCTCAATAAAAAGGAACAGACTATCGATTCATGCAATGATCTGGTTGAATATTAAATCCACTTAGACAAATGACAGAAAGAAACCAAATCCTAAAGCCTATGTATTCTATTATTCCATTTATGTGAAACTCCAGGAAAGGCAGAATTATGGGGACAGAAAGTAGATAAATAAGTGTCTAGAGTTGGGAGTAGGAGATGGGCTTGACACACAAAGGGTGGCATGAGGGATTTGGAGATGAAGGAGTTTTCTGTGTTAGGAATGTGATTCTATCCACTGTCAAAATCCACATACCTGTGCTCCTTGAAGAGTGACTATTACTGCATACAAATATTGTAAAAGCCAGCCAGGATGCCAGGGCTTTCCAGGATAAAATACACACTGTGACAAATGCATGTGACCATTACAAATACCTGACATAATCACCATGTAGGAGGTGAATTTTCCTAGATGCTGTGAAGCTAAAGATAAAGAGAACTTTATAAAGATGCTGTACTCTATTTGCTGAATTTGCTTTTACAAGTTTGCGTTAACAATTCTGAATGCATTTCACAAATGTAGTAGGGTGGAAAAAATAAATGTATTGTAGATAAGATGATCCAGAGAAATACATTGTAGTTAATGAGTGACAAAGAAGTTGTGAGGGGTAAAGGGAAATTAACATAGAGTGCTGGACTGGAGTCATAAGGTTTAGATAAGATCAAGTTTTTCTTTAATTGATAGATGATAGAATGACAAGCCAATTAACATACAAATAAATAGACTATATATCAATAGAAAGGTAGTAGAGACATATACATATACATGGTGTCTTAATTACTTTTCTCTCATTGCTGAGACAAAATACCCATCCTAAATTAAAGGGATAAAAGTTTATTTAGCTCACAACTTGTAGAGGTTTCAATCCATAATCGGCTGGCTTCAAGGCAGGGTGACATGTCAGACAGGCATTGCAGAGGAGAAACAGTTTATGATGGGCAAAAGATAACAAGCCAACAAAGGACAACAACAGCTCTTTCTATCCCTTATATCTCATTCAGGTTACTTAGATTTGGTAGCACTCACACCCTTCTGATGGACTGATAACTGGTGGTCAGCTTAACAACCAGCTGAACTGAATCAGTGTGGTGCTGAGCATCGATGGCCCACCTGAGGATTGTTGCCAAAATAAAAAGAACTGGAGAGAAAGAGTTTTGTGTTGTTGGTTCTTTGTGGTATTGTTGGTTCTTCGTGGTGGTGTTGATTCTCCTGTTGCAATTGGTTCTCTTGGAGGAGCTTGTCAAGCTTCTTTCCTGACACAAATTTGGCTGTTCTCATCGTCAGAGGAGCTTGGGACCTTGTTGTCACTGAGAATGGCTGTGGTTCCCTTTGGGGGAGCTCAGGTCCTTACTTTGAGTGTCACTTCCTGGCTCTGATGCAGAATCCTCAACCTACTGGCACAGATCCTTCAGCCCACTGGCACAGACTATCTAACTTCCACTACTGACCTTTGGGCCCTTCCAGCACAGATCCATGAAACAGACTTGCATGAAGCATCATCGTGGGCTCTAGGCGTCCAGCTAGACTCATGGGAGGCATTGGCATGGGCTCTATGTCTTCAGTTGAACTCATGCAGGATATTGCCATAGGATTCAGGCCCTTGGCTGGATTCTCTAGCTCTTTAGTGTGTGGACAGATTTCTTGCACTTTATATTTGCCTCTAGGGGTAACTATCATAAATAATGCTATAAATTATGTGTCCTGTATGTAATCATTTTCCTTGCAATCCCTGACTACAACAACCCTTAATTCTAGTGCCCGTGATCCTAGCATTGTACCATGAATCAATTCTAGTATCGCCTAGATCTAGCTACCTCTGAAAAAGCCCCACCTATGACCACATGAGGCTTTGGAGGGACATCTAAACACAGCCCTAATACATGTTAATACACATTCATGTATTTCATCATTTTCCTATGATAGAACCTAGAAACAATGGCAACCCTATCGCTACTAACATCCAGGTCTTGGCATCCAAATACATCCTTCAATAAAAGAAGCTATTGACTCCAGGGTTGGAGTAAAAATAATTGAGGACAAACCTGGAGTATTTCATGGTACAAGAGAAACAAAGAGTACTCAGGAAAAACTGGTAACAGAAAGACCAGGGGAAGAGAGAATGGGGCCTGACAAAGGACCCAGGAATGAACCTGTAAGGGCTCTCAATGGCCAAGGCTGGCAAGCCCAACAACCAGATAAATAGAGGCCATTGTATTCCAGAGGGTAAAATAAACATTCAGAAGTTAAAGAAACAATAGATAAGAGACCATTTTTCCTGGCAGAAGGATTCCAATTAATGAAAGTTGCTGAAATGAGAGACATAGACAACTTCCATTTGGACCATAGCAATTGTTGGAAATTCCACCACTTAATATATACATTTAAGAAAAACAAGATATTTGCCTACTCTCAAAATATTTTCCCTACACTTTCACTAAATGCAAAGGGAAAAAAATAGTAACTTTTCACAAGAGAAACCCATCACACACCAAGCAATCAAGGTTACCATTACTGCTATTAAATTTGTCCATATGATATGTATCAAAGGATATGATGTAACATGACAGGGGTGTGGTATTTCCCCCCCAAATGCATAAACTCAAGCTAATGGTGAGAGAGCATCAGACAAAACACTGAAAGGATTCTGGACAAAATAAGGAACTGACACAGATTAGAGTGGAAAGTGATTGGATCCTAGAACAGAAAAGGGACAGAAAAGGGACATTAGTGAAATCTGAATAAAGTCTGTAATTTAATTATAGCATCATATGAATGAACATGAATATTTTGATTTTGATCACTGTATCATAGTTATGCATGATGTTACCATTAAAGAACTCTTCTCTGTATTATCTTCACAATTGTTCTCAAAGTCTACAGTTCTTTCCATATAAAAAGTTTAAAAGGGTCAGTTGTAGTGGCACACACCTGTTATCATAGCATTCTGGATCTCAGCTGTAAGTCCAACACAGGCAATTTAGTGATTTAGCAACACCTAGTTTAAAGTGAAAAGCAATAACGTCTAGGGATGTAGCTCAGTGTGAAGGCCCTGGCTTCAGTCTCAGTAACACACACACACACACACACACACACACACACACACACAGAGAGAGAGAGAGAGAGAGAGAGAGAGAGAGAGAGAGAGAGAGATGTAGTTAAAATAAAAAGTCAAGATACTAAATAGAATATATTTATAAAATATGCATGTCATATAAGGGTTGCACCCAGACTCTTAAAGTAGTCCTGTGATTTAATGGTGAGAAAGCAATCTGATTTCAAAAGATTAGACAAGTCTTGAACACTTAACCAAAAAATTATGAATGGCAACAAGCACATTTAAAGATATTCAACAACAACAACAATAAAATAAAATAAAATAAAGATATTCAACACCACTAGTCATCAGAAAAATATAAATTTTTCTGAGAGATACCACTACACACCCACAAGAAACACTAAAAGTTTTTCTAAAATCCAAACAATCACACAGTGCTTGCCTGGCAAGCATGAGGCCCTGAGTTCAATTCCTGGTGGGGGCCAAAAAAAATGGCAATACAAGTTTTGGCCATGACTTGGAGCACCTAAAAGTCTACAATGGAAAACAGTGCAGCCTTTCTAAGAAACAGTTTAACAGTTGCATATAAAGTTAAACATACATTTTTACAAATCAAATAACTTTCTAAGTATATATTTATCCAAGAGAAACAGACAAGTTCACACAAAAATTTGCATCCCAAGTTCCTATGGTTTTATTCATAACCATCCCAAACCTGGAAACATTCCAAATATGCATTGCTGATGAATGGATAAGCAAATCATGTTACTGTGTACCATGCCAAGCATTATGCTAAATGAAAGAAGTTAGATCCAATGTAATTCCTTCTACATTAAATTCTAGAAAAGGTAAAACAATAACAGAAATAACAAGAGAGGTAGCCATGACCCAGGAGAGAGGGTTATGACTTGACTGAGAGGAGGACTAAGAAGAAATGTTTTAGGAATATCAGAAGTGTTCTATATAGTGATCCTGATGTGCTATGGGACACACTGGCTAAAATTCACTGAACTGTGCATATGGTGGTGCATTTATTATATGCTGATTCAATAAAACTGATTAAAAGATATAGGATTTTAATAGAAAAAGGAAGTCAAGGATTTTAAAAACCCTGTATTTCTGTCATGGTGTCACATGCTTATAACCTGAGAATTTGGGAGGCTGATGCAGGAGGTTCTCAAATTCAAGCCCAGCTTGGGTAACCTAGTAACTTAGTGAGAGCCTATCTAAAAAAACTTCTTATAAAAGGACTGGGGACCTCAAAATAGTGTGTGTGTGTGTGTGTGTGTGTGTGTGTGTGTGTGTGTGTGTCTGTTGGTCTGTCAGGATTGAGCTCAAGGCCTCACATGGAGCTACACCCTTAGCAATATTTTTAATTTTTTTATTGTGAAACAGGGAGTTGTTAATTCCTAAAATTGCCCAAGCTGGGTTTGAGCTCACAGCCCTCCTACCTCGGCCACCCAGAGTGCTGGGATTATGGGTATGTACCACCTTCTATGAAAGTATTTCTCAATATCTAGAAGTTCCCATATCGAAATCATAACAAGAAAGAAAGAAGAGGGAAGGGAATGATAGAACGTGGGTGTCAAATGGAGCACTATCTTTCATTTTGATATGCTAATTCTTTAAGCCAAATTTGTTTGTACACAACTTGTATGATTAAAATTAAATTTAAAATGTGGTGCTAGCAAGTGACGCTGGGTGAAGTTTGGAGATATCAGAGTCAAGTCTGTCTGCCCATCCCCTAAGCATATGGGCTGCTTGATAGCAGGGAGGACAGACAAGTTCGCAGACAGCTGTCTGTCCAGCAGCACAGAGCTGCGGGAACTTCTGGGCCTCCTGTGTATGAGGCCCCTGGTGGTGACACTGAGCACCTGCTGCCTCTTTGTAGTGGCAGCTCCTGAAAGCACCTCTATCTCAAACCACCCCAGCCTGGGTGTCCAGGCTGGAGAGCTGGGGTGGGGGCTTAGAGCTGGGGCACCAATCTGGTGACCAGCTGTCTCTGGACATGCAGTGGACTGAGGCAGAGGGTATGCAGGGGAATAGTACAACAATCCAGGCTGAGCTATAGCTCCTCACCTTATTCCTGCGTGATCCACATCCTCTGGAGAAGGGATGGTCTAGCAAAAGGAGCAGGACACAGCCCTCAGAATGGATCCCCACAGACAGAAGCCCCAATCCTTGGCCTTGCTGGATTGTGACTCTATTACCATTGGCTGCTCTAACATGTGCCCCTGTAGGGACCTAGCTCCTTATGGGGCTGCACTAAAGCTCACTTTCTGTCCGGGGAAAACCTCAGTCTGGGGTTTACTTGGGATGTCTGCTGGGCTAGAGTTAAGATGTGGGGGCAAATTAAAGGCTGACTCTGGGGTTGCTATGATTTGAATGTGTCCCCTAAACTTCATGTGCTGGAAATTGAACTCCCAGTGTGTAGAAAGGCGACACCTTTAAGAGTCAGTTAGGACCTGACGGCTGTGCCCTGAGAACAGAATGGCGCTGTCGCCACGAGAGAGTGTTGGTTATCGTGGGATGTGCTCTCTCTGTTCTTATTTCCACTTCCTTGTCCTGCCGCCATGATGTGGGTCCTCAGTCACCAGGACAAAGAACATCTTTGTTCTTTATAAGCTACCCAGTCTTGGGTGTTTTGTTATAGCAACACAAAGACAGGCTGATGGGGGATCATCTCTGGCCAGGGATAGGCAGGATGAGCCTCAGGGCTGAGGATGCTTGGGGTACCACTAATAAAGAGGCTTAGATCCTTTGGGCCCTGAGTGGCAAGACAGTCTCTGTCATTAAGCTTTTTAAGTCAACTTCACAGTTCCAAAGTAAATTTTCTGCTAATCAGGATGGCAGAACTGAGGGAGCAAATTCTATACTTCCCCACACGGCTCAGCACCTCGTGCTGCCCTTCCCCCGGCTCCAGCCCCTAGCTCCTCCCTCAGATCCTTCTTTCCCCTCCTCCTGGTTGCAGGTCTGGTCCTCTGCAGGAGCACCTATTGGGAGGTGAGAGCCAGGCAGGACTGGGAACTCAGGTGTGGGAGCTCCCGCCTCCTGCCAGACAACGTGAGAACAATGTATCACTTTGTTTTCCTCCAACCGAAGAGTGTGCTTTGATTTGTACATGGATAACTCATTGCTTTATAAACTTTTAACTTCTCTGCAGACTTTGCCCTCCTTCCCCTGGAGCAGCTTCCTCCAGCCAGGCCTGAATCCAGGGGCACAGTAAGAGGTACAGGCCCTGTGGCTCCTTGCCTGGGCTCAGCACAGAGGACTGCCCTTATTTTACAGAAGGAGAAACAGCTGTCAAGGTTGCCCAGGTGGCTGCTTTCTCCAAGGGGTTAAGGGGTCAGGCTCCAGATTCACAGCCCCAGCCCCAGTTACCATCTCTCCACAGCCCAAGTTGCATCCTCTCACTCACTGAGAGATCTAGACTGAAAACTCAAGGGGTATGTTTTGGTGTGGATTAGTTTGTTGTATGCTAACTCAGGATGTAGAGGGAGCAGAGCCCTAGGCACTGTGTGAGTTTATTTGCCCCCTTCTTTCCTGAGTGCCTAGCACCCATGGTCCTGTGCTTCCATTTGCAAACCAGGATGACTTAGTGATGCGCACTGGTGCCCTCAAGACAACAGGAACTCAGCTCCAAAGACCGCGTGGGAGAGACGGTGCTGAGTCCCTCTGGGAGGCCCTGTGACCTGGGCCAGGATGCCTATGTCTCACACTTCCTTCTGAGATGCTGAGCCTGGTGTTCTGCACAAGGTGCTGACAACCAGTTCTGATCTGAGGAGGGGCTACCTCAGGGGCACGGGGACCTTGTGCACAAGGAGGGGTGGACGTCCCTGAAGCCTTCCCCCAGCATCCCTTTGCAGCTAAGCCCTCGTCTACCCACCTGTTCTGTCCTTGCCCCAGCTGGCCCCCTTATTTATAAACCATATGTCCCTGTGTCCCTGCCTGCCCTGACTGTTTGTACAAAGCATCAGCTGCTTCCCCTGATAAACCAAGGACCAGAGGTTCTGGGGAACTGGGAGGGGCCCAGGGCACGCAGAGTTCAAGGATGCGCTGGTGTGTCCTTCCCCCTGCTCAGGAACCTTCAGTGGCTCCCCGTGGATATTGATGCCTCTGAAGCACAAAACATAGTCAAAAATGCTATTGCAATTCTCATATAAAATTTTAATTTCTGTTGTTGCCCCCAGGAGCAATTCTGGATCTCTTGGCCAAAAGCCTCAAACCCAAATGAGGAAATGTAGGCCCAGAGAGGGGCAGTGAATTGCTGTGACTCACACAGTATGGCAGTTTGCAGTTCTCTCTACTCCACTACACTTGCCTTTCTGCCCAACCAGCACAGAGAAATAGAAAGAACTCAGTCCCAGACCGCAGCAACTCCAGCTCTGTTCTCTGGTTTTGCCTTTTTTTGCTCTGCAACTTTGGGCTGGTTGTCTAACCTCACCGGATCATAGTTGGTTCATTTACAAAATGTAAATATTGTGCCTTTTATTCAATACCCAGTACCCAGAATAGTGTCTAATTGCAGGAGCTCAATAAATATTTCTCAGATGGATGAAGGCATGAATAACTCTCACCTCATTTGTGAGTGTCAAGCAAAGAGGTGCATGTGAAGCCTCTGCACAGTGCCCAGCACACCACAGGCAAGTTGCCAGTGGAGCTCCTCTTGAGCCTCACTGACCCTCCAGGGCTCCAGTCAGGGATCCCCAACCCCCAGAGCCCAGACTCCATCCTGAAGCTCTCAGCGCCTCCGGGCTCCCTGTCCCAAGCTGCTGCTTCGGCCCTGGTGCCCCTTCTCTGTCCACACCACAGCACTGCACTTGGCTCCTAGTGAGCAGCAGCCCTGGCCTCCCCTTGGACCCCAGACACCCTCTCCACTCCTCTGTTCAGAGAGTGGAATCTCCAGGGCTTGGGGCACAGGAAGCATGACTGTGCTCAGTGCGGTCCTGGAATGTGGAGGTCAGACCTGCCCCCCGGAGACAGAGAAGGGAGCGACCAGAATTGGCCACAGCAAAAGGCAGCCAGAGTTGAGAGTCAGAGCTTGCTTAGCACTGCAGAAAGAGCCCCAGCTCCTGCTCTGTGACTGCCCAGCGCGGAGGAGTCAAGGCAGATAGATCCCTCCCCTCTAACCTCGGTTTCCCAGCTCTGTAATAGGTGGAGCTCATCAGCCTCTAGCTCTTGCCTCAAATTATAATGTCATCATATCCAGGGGCCTGCAGACCCACAAATAAACACAACTGTCCCAAGATATCCCAGCCCTGCCTGCTATGAGGCCCAATTCCTCAACTCACTAGGTCCAGAATCTGCCTTGAGGTCCCCACAAAGCGTTAATGTCTAGCAGGGTTGGGGGCTTGCAGGCCTGTGGACAGGGGTCCAAAATGGGCCCCTGAGTGCTAATTCTGAAAAGGCCCTCTCTGGCAGCTTCCAAAGCATGGGCTGAGGTGCGCAGATGTGCTTTCCACCTGAATAAGCCTGGATGTGTGCAATGGCAGGATGGCTCTCACTTCAGTAGGCAGGGTGGAGAGGGCCCTGCCAGTGAGGGCCTACAGTCCCTCCAGGGCTTCCTCCTGTGTTGAGTGACATGGGATCAAGGCTGGGAGAGCTGCCCTGGGTATTAGTGAGATTGGTGGGGGTGGGGGGACAATATTGGCGGCCACAGGCTTCTGGTGTGAATGTCAGCCTACACCTTTGGGAGGTGGAAAGACAGCAGTTGCTAAATTTAATCTTGGTTAGGGCATAACCAGGTCTTCTCAGCATCCTGGAGCTCCCAAGGAGAGGCCCAAGCCCCTTCCCTCTGTGTATCACTGACACCAGAGCTGACCAATCTCAGAGCCCATGAAGCACCAGTTAGGCCAGAGATACAGAGCCAGGCGAGAAGGGACCTCAATGACAAGACTTTAAGGCCAACAAACATGGGACATGGATTCCTGGCAGGAAGTTTTAAAAAGCTTTGGGGCAAAATCCTAAATCTGGGAGACTTTTGGGACTCTCAAATTTAATTTCCACCGTATGAATGGAGAAAATGAGCCCTAGAAGGGAGAAGGGCCTGGTCCAAGGTACTGTCATGAGTCAGGGACAGAGGAAGTCTAGAACTCTGACCCGACTCCCATCCCAGTACTCCTTGACCTGGGCTAGCTGTGCTGACCCAGGCGGCAAGGAAGCCTCCTCCATGTGCTGGGACCACTCAGGAGGCCCTGGCTCTACCTGTTCTGGAAAGGTCCAGATGAGACTCACCTCCTCCCTTTGCCACCTTTGCCCATAGCTCCAGAGGCTTGGCGTGGACACCAGCTCCAGGAAGGAGAGTCAATGATTCATGGAGACTCCGTCCCTGGGGGCCTTCTCTGAGAGTGCCAGGCACCTGTTGCCTCTGCTGTTCCCTGCCATGCCCCCCAGCAAGGCAGGACAGGGGTTAATCAGTGATGAGCAAGTAGGCAAGTCCCACCGCCAGCCCGACCATGCTCAGCCCACCTAGCTCCACCCTGGCACTCCCCCCATCTCTCTGTCTCTCTGTCACACTCTCTCTCCCTCTGTCTCTCTCTCTCTCTCTCTCTCTCACACACACACACACACACACACACACACATGTATACACAAATGCTTCCTGCCTGCCTCCTTTCCTGCCACCTCATCCTGAACTCTGAAACTCTCCCTTCCCTCACACCTGCCCCCAGGGGTGGTTTTAATAAAGAAGTCACTTGGGTTTTGTGTTTTTTGTTTTTTGTTTTTTACCTTGGGGTTTTAAACAGGGGAATCTGAAAGCTGAGAGGCCCTCAGAGATAGCATGCAGGCCAGCATTTACAATACAGGTTTTGTAGACAACAAGTGCTTTGAAATAATAATCCTCGTTACTTCCAAAACAGTGTTTTCTATGGACAGACAAGTTTGAGCACCAGCTTAAATCGAGTGAGTTTTTCCTGCAGCTCTTGCCAGAGCCTCTGCTGGGTGAACCTGAATGATGGGTCTCTGAGGGGGCGATGCAGTTTCTTGACTCACCCTGCTTCTGTGAAAAACCGTCCACAGTTCCAGCAGCTGGGGTCGCCATTTGGCGTGACCTGAGAGGACAGGTGACTCACCTAAATCCACTCGCCTGGGCCTTGGTCACGGATGCGATGGTGCCTGTGGGTCCAAACAGCACGGCTGCTAAGTTCTTTTCAAATCTAACTCTAGGATTTTTCCCTCCCATAGAGCTTCCCAAAGGAAACTGGGATCACTTTATACAGGGAAAAGGAAGGGAAGGGGCAGGGGGCTGGGGCCCTCAGAATCTTCTGGAAGGGAAGCTGCAGCCCATGAAGCATTCCTGGGCCTGGTGTCTCTGGGTCCCACATTCCTGGAGGCAGATGTGTTGCTCTTCCCAGCCCAGGAGGTCACTGGCAGCTTCGGAATTCTTGGAGTTTGTCTTGGATGGAAGGTGCCACTGGCTCACGAGCCCCAAGCCATTGGATGACTCCCTGGAACTTCACGAACAGTTGAACAGAGTCATCTCACCTCAGAGCCCAGGAATCCTCCCTTGAGGTGTGGAGCAGGGCCACTTCCGCAGGTCTCCAGAGAGGCAGATGGCAGGAGAGGTGGGTAAAGTGAGGCAGGGGAAGCAAAATGGGGCTGGTGTAAAGAGGGCTGGGAAGTCCTGTGTACCCATGGCTCTGATATAGAGGCCCAGCCCCCAAGAGTGGACTGCAGGATGTTGAAAAAAGTGACCTGAATGCCTATCTCAGGACTCTGGTATGTGCCAGGCAGTTGGCTTATGCCAGGTGACCTGTCAGAACTACAGGTCACATCTCCTGTGACCTGCCTGCAGAACCTGCCTCTGCTCTGCCAGGAAACCTACTGTGTTCACACTTCAGCTTCCTAAACATGGGCATCACCTCCAGGGCCCAGCTGCATGGGGATGTTACAGAGCACCAGGGACAAACAAAAGCAGAGGGTCACAGCATTCTTACCCATCTGGAATTTATCATGTTTCTCATTGAAAAAGATCTCACTAACAAGGAAATAGCGATATGATGTGTAATTGATCCAAGGAAGGAGTTTACACATGGCTTTTAGCCGAGAAGGTGGAAGGTAATGTGGGCGTTGTTGGCCTGGTTGGGCGGTAAGGAGGGGGTGGTTTTCAGCAGAGGTCTTGCCCCTCACAGCAGGACACATCAGCATCATCTCCTGCTCCCTGTGATGCTGGCCCACCCTGTGACAGGGTCTGTGTAAGGGACCCTCGGTATTCGCAGCTCCAGCAACACTAAAAGAAGTTTTCCTTGGAGTTCAAGAAAATGACCACAAAGTGGTGAGACACTCATACCTTCTCCCAGCAGGCAGGTCCCCCGCAGGGCCCAGGAGACCTGCACTGGTTCCACAGCTGGCTAACAGCGAGTGTGGCTAAGAGCTGGCAGACTGACTCGACAGCACTCTCCAGGGAGCGGAACACCCACATGCACGCATGCAGCTACACACACCCCCATGTGCACACATGTAGCCACACACACACAAATGCACACATACACACCAGGGTGATATTCAAAATAGCTTAACACCTTCGTGGTATGACCTGGGCGTCACCTCCAGCCAGCAACTTTAAGCTTACACACTTTAAATGAATTTCTTGGTGTTGTAGATTTAATTTGCTTTGGTTTTCTGAGTTCTTTGTAATTATTGTTACTGCTATCTATTTGAGTTGCATTATGAAAACTATAAACGAAGCTTAACAGGTAGCAAAGTTCAAGGAGACATTGCCAACTTTTAGAATGTTCAAGACTACAGCAAAGGGAGCTCTGATTCTGAGATCTGTCTTCATTCTGCGGGTTTGTTCTTTTTGGATTAGACTCATTCATAGTCTTTCCTCCACCCCCTTCCCTTATGTCACCGAGGCAAAGGGAGAATAGACGACACTGTTCTCCAAGTTGTGGATCTGTCACCTACTTCATAGCTTACTGAAAAGTGTATGCCAGGTTCCCCCTAACAAACCCAACCAGGTCAGCCTCCTTGAGCCAACATTCCACAAGGGTGGCTGGGGGGCAACAGGCAACCTTAGTACGGCTCATGGTGTTGACATCTCTTAGGGACAGGGTGACTGTGGGCTAAGGATGTTTCCCCAGCGTCTGACTGTGTGGCTGGCCGGGTCCTGGCCTAGGCTGCCTGAGGTCACAGAGTCCGGATTGAAGTATTGCTTCAGCCTGTCCCATGAGGAACAATCACTTGGAAGTGTCTTAGGGACAGATCAGAGGATGAATCCAAACAGGGTGTTCAGGGAAAAGTCGCCCCCATCCATGAACACACACACACACACACACACACACACACATGCACACACACACAATTTGCCATTGGTGCTTTCTGTGTAGACAGTTCTTTCATATGCATTGAATGTTATCTTCTACCCAGAACTGTTTCATTATTTTAAGAATAGGTGAAGCTGTAGTTGCTCCATGGCTGAGGATTGGTTGTGCCCTCACCACTTGTCTAGTGAATATAAAGGAAAGAACAAAAATGTAAGAGAATTCCTATAAGCAGAGAGTATGGCTTTATCGGGATGAGTAGACTCTCTTAGTCTGCGGGGAGCTTACTGACCTTTCGCCATAGGCCTCTGTGCATGTGGTGAAGCTGGCCCTGTAAGCGAGGGCTTTGCCTGCCTTCCCTACCTGTACAACATCCTGCCTATGTTCCTTCTTCCAAGGGACCCAAGGACAGTAAACCTTGGGTCAACAGGCCCCAAGAACAGCCTCACCCAGGCCCCATGCTTGGCAGCAAATTCCACTCATCGTCCTCATTGTATTCTAAACCTAAAGAAAACAAGGCATTATGCCCAGCAGCTCGCCCATAAAACATTAATCACTATCCCCTCCTTGAGAGGCTTCTGACCAGTGAAGGTATGCCCTACAGGAGCGGTGGAAAATCCCAGTGGGCCAGCACAGGCCCAGCCATGCCACAGGCAGTGGCCTGGCACAGGTTTCTCCAGGGCTTTTCCAGCCCAGCCCCTCACTTCAGTTCCAGGGGCTCTAAGGACCAGACTGGGAACCCCAAAGGTGAGACAACCAATCCTTAAAAGGTCCCGGAGTCCTCAGGGTCCAGTGGCAAGGGGCTTCCTGAGCCGTGCACACCTTTCCATCTGGGCCCTCACAGAACCTGTGCAAGCCTGGGAGCAGACAGAAGTGCTGGAGTCTGGGCCACAGTCACAGCCACAGCCACAGACCCTGCTGAAGTCCATCATATCTGTGCTTCAGCACTCGGCTAACCCCAGGAAGGGTGTCTTCAGAGAGCCATTCCTGTCAGCACCACTCAGTACCCGGAAAAGGAATCCCCTTGATGTTGGAAGAAAAAATAAATATCAAAAGAGAAAATATAGGCTGAAAGAACTCCAGACTCCTAAATATTCTGAACCCCAGGATGGACTGACCCAGCACTTCATACACATATGTGCCGTGGAAACCTGATCTCCAGTTGATAGGAACACTCATCATGGGGTTGGACTGATTCTTGGAAAAGGTTTTGGAAAATCTGATCTGCTCCAGGGTTCCTGGGAGACTCAGAATACAAGGGACAATCGTAGAACCAGAGCTTCTTGCTCTTGTGAGGTTAATGGAAAGACAAATGTTCTAGGCTTCAGTGGCTGCTGTATTACATCCTGCTTCCTCATCAGCCAGGCGCAGAGGGATGCAGTTCGCCACACTGGCTGAACCATCCCCATGGCCAGGCAGAAGTCTGCTAAAGGAAATGACCTGTGATTGGTCTCAGCAGGAACCTGGCCAAAGGGGTACAACAGGTCAGGGCACCTCACATGGGCAACCACCTGAATTCTTAGCAGCCTAGGGACAAAGGTTGAATCTTAGAAATTTTCAGGAAATTTGCTCTCTCAGTCAAATTCTGATGAACAAAACAGACAAGGACTCCAGGTGCCCAAGCAGGTTCTACACCTCTCCTCTGTGCTGTGCTGGGCTGGATAGATCACGAGCACACAGGAGCTGAAATGACTCCAGGGAGATGGGTGCCTGGAGCCCTGAGTCCATGGACTGGCGGAGGAGTCCAGGCCAGCCTGGCCCCAGAGTTACTGCACCCAGGCCTAATGGGTAACCAAGGCCTGTCTCAGTGCATCATTAGCCCTCGTGGTGCAGTACTGCCTTTCCCTTTCTCCCGTACTCTGCTGAGTGAGCAAGTTTATTAGCTGTTTTGCGCCCAGAGGGAAGGATAGTCAGAGGTAGGGCTAACGCCATGGGAGAAGCCACAGCCTGGTGATGCTAGTGTATCTCCAACTGATACCACTTTTGGGCAGCTCTGGAACAAAAGGGGCTTCTCCTAAAGCCACAGGCTCCCAGGCTGGCCTTTCTCCCATCCTCCTCCCCCCCATCGCTCTGTAGGTGGGGGCACAACTGCAATTCAAGTTGGCTGTTGTGCTGGTTCAGAGCTAAGCAAATCCTAGCCTTTCAGTCAAGCAGAATAGGTTCAATTCTCAGTTCTGCTACCTTTGACAAATCAGCTCATCTTCAGGGGTGCACAGCCTCTGCCATAAATGGGGACCTTGCTACTTTCCAAATCGTAAAGATATGAGAGGATGTATGCACTGTCATGGGGGGCTCCTCGCACAGAGCAAATACTCCAGAAACTCGTTTCTGGCCTCTTCTCAGGTCCTACCTCTGGGCTCAAGGAGTCTGAAAGTCATAACTTCTGGAAGCGATATCACAAGAAAGCTTCTGTGATGGGATGGAGAAGGAATGGGGTGGAGATGGCTGGGGCCCAGGTATGGGTAGAGAATGGCTGGGAGAATAGCACAGTGTAAGGAGATAAGTACAGAAGGGCTGTGATAGAGGCTGGAGACACCCCAGAAATGGGGCCAAGTGCACTGAGCTAGCCTCTGCTCCATTCCAGCAGCCTCATGGTCCCTCTCTCCTTCCTTCCAGCCCATCCTGAAGCTGGGCGGTTTCCATGGGCTGAGGCAGCTCAGAGCCCCAGCGCACACTAGAATGAGAAAGGCTGTTCCCATGACAATGACACAGCTCTCACAGGGTGGCCACAGTTCTCCACCCGCCCCTACCTTCCCTGTGTCATATCAGCCCAGAGCCCCCCAGAGGGTGCAGGATGTGTGTCTCTCTCAGGGGCAGTGTCAGGGTGTCTTCCTACACACTTCTTCCCTGCTCAGTCGACTTCATGGCAACACCTGCCCTTGTGGCCTGGAGAGATTGCTATGGGTTGGTTGTTCTTGGAGCCCCCAGATACCAGGACCCAGTGAAAGACACAGACCTGCCCCTGGCCTGTTTCCTGTCACCAGGCACTCATTCTTTCAATAGAGTTGGCCCTGTGTGCGAGGGGAGTGTCAGAAAACCAGGTCCAAGTCTCAGTTGATGGAGCTCCGTAGAGCCAGTCCATCCCCTCTAGGCCCGAGTCCCCTGGGGCAGAGTTTGTGGGCCCAGTACCCAGCCCGGGTGTGGTGAGATCCCAAGGATGAGTTGAGGGGGTGGGAGGGAAGTCTGGCAGTTCTGTGGCTCCCAGGGACCTGTCCTGAGGGAGGGGGCAAGGATGAACATGGCTGTCAGACTTCAGCCTTGCTTTCTCCATCTCTTACGTCCTACAGTATCCACGCTGCTTAAAATGATCAGGACCTCTGCCACCCTTAGCTACCCCAAGGCCTTCAAAATCACCCTACCAGGTCCTAGAAGCCTCCCTCCTAGGGGCAGAGTCCTGTGTACATCCAGGATTCTGTACTGTGGCTGCATTCATCCCCCGGGACCAAGGGTCTTGAGCACAGGAGGGAGACTGTGTCCCCACCCCATACTAGGTCTTAACAGCGAGACCAATCTCCTCACAGACTCACAGAATCCTGGTAGGGATGCAGGATCAGAAGAAGAAAAACTATAGCAATCCAAAGGACATTATAAGTCATTTTCCTTTATTTTCTTAATGTATAATAAAATTCCAATTCCAAAGAGACGTAAATGCTGAGCAGACAGATGTAGGGTCCTGGGACACAGCAGCCAGAACCAGGCAGGGCTGGGTCCGCCCCTCATGCTCCATCACAACCTTCCCCTCTTCGCCCCTGGCCATTGCCCAGGCACAAACTGAGAAACCAAGAATGAAAGGAATCCACCTTGTGGTCCAAGGAGGAGCCAGACATGGCCTTGGTTGCCAGAATGGCCAAATCGTTATCTAGCTGTGGGACCTAGGGCCTCAGTTTCCTTGTTTCCTAAATAGGCTGAAAGTTCCTGATAGAGAATGGAGGAGAGAGCATGCAGATGTGATTTTCTGGCGATAATGGTTCCCATTCTGCCTCATGCTTCTAAACATCTGCATGATTGTGATTGTGTCTCTCAGCTTATGCTGGCTTCATGGCTATGGCACAGTAGTGGAGCTGCTCTGGCCTGGTGGAATCCAGCGGACCTGTGGACTTGTAGAGTGGAGTGGAAGACATCAGCCCCCTGGCAGACTCTGCCCTGAATGGCCCCTGGGCTGCAGCAGGAGCTTCGTCATCAGATCAGGGCTGACCTCTCCCCTCCAGGTCAGTGAGGAAAGAAGATGATGGCCTGGGGCCACACAGCAAGCCTGTGCAGCTCACTCAGCTGCCCCAGATGGCTCCACCTATGACCTCGAGAGCAAGGGTGAGAATTGTTCTTCCCTGCTCAGGCTCAGCTCCAAGCTTGGAACTCCTTTGAAGGGCATCTGTCACCATAGATTGATAAACATAGGCTGGGGTCTCAGATAACCCAGGTGCTCTTTATGAAACACACCCACATACCAGTGTCCTGGGTCTACACTGGAATATATTGAAGTCTGTGCTATGATAGATGAAAAGACCAGCTCAACCTCAGTGAGGGAACAGGAGAGTCCTTCCTTTGTCCTTCAAATGGCCTTCACTCTACAATAGCAGGGTCTGTCTAGAAAAGCCCCCCACACAACCAACCTGTGGTGGGGAACAGGCACCCTCAACCACCTGAACTATCTGCCCATCTCTGCCCCGGAGCTCGTCTGCAAGAGCATGTGGTCAAGCAGATGTGAGTACAGCTTTGCACTTGGGCAAAAGCACAGGATAAGTGGATGAAGCTGCACTGGTCTAGACCATGCTTTCTGGAACCTGTATGCCCTCCACACAGCTCTCCCTGTACTACTTTATAGATGGAGGTCACTGACACCCTGAGACAGGGACAATTCCAAGTCACACACAAGTCTGGGTGGGGGGTGCCCTGGAAGCAAGCCAAACTGAGGGGCAAATCTTATCTGCCACCTGCGCCCCTCTAACTGTCCTATTCCCCTCCAAGCACTCCTGGGGCCAGCGCCTATCAGGGAAGGAAGGATAGCCCAAAGGCACTAAAGCAATACAGTAGGACCTCAAGCCCCTGTCGCAGGGGAGTTGGCAACCAACTTTGGGGTCGGGGGGACTTTCTGGCATACCTCCCATCACACTCTGAGGGGACAAGAGCAGATGACTCTCTCTCTTTCACTTCTTCAGGGATGAGGGAGGGGTGAACTGGTGAATCTTGGTCCCCAGGAATCTTTGAGGCCAGGAAACAGAGAAAGAAAGAAAGTGAGAGGAACACCTCCAACGAGGCCTGACCGTGCAGGGTTGGCAGACCTTGGGGAGTGACTTTGGCCAGCTTGGCAGAGTGTCTACAATACGGATTTCAGCCCTCCCCTCCCTCCGCCCGTCCCTGCCCCCGCCCCCACGTGGATGCTTAGGCGAGGCCCTTCTATTTGGGCTTCATCTCCACCCTGGAGTTGATGTCATCTGCATCCAGGTCATACTCCTCCACCTGGCCACTGGTCCACACCTTCACGCGGTCTGTGAAGTCGCTGCTGCGTGGGGCCAGGATGAAGTCGTAGATCAGCACTGCCAGGGCTCCCCCGATGAATGGCCCCACCCAGAAGATCTAGGAACAGAGCATATCTGATCAGAGGGCACGTGGCTGGGGCTGAGTTGTGCACCCTAAAGCTCCTCTGTGGGAGGCTCTACTGAGCTATGCTCATCCACCACTCCACTGGAAGTTCTCCCCCACCTATGTCTGAACAGAGGTGGGCAGGGCTGAGCCTTAGCCTCCTGACTCAGTGGCCCTCAAGATAGGCCCAGGGTGTGTGAAGAGATGTCTCCTGGCCTCTGTGTGGGTCTGCCCTGCCCTGGAAGCACCCCAGAGATAGTCCAGTTGAATACAGCGTTGGCCTGGGACACACACATCACTGATAATTAGAGCTGAAGCCCACAGAGCGCTATCTCTGTGCTTAGCTCAGATTCTTCTTCCCTCTTGGCAGAAAAGAACTACCATATGCCACCTCACAGCTCAAGGAACCAACAGGGTGGGTGAGCAGTCTGCCCAAGGCCACACTGAATCAGAAAGTGGCAGAGGTAGGACTTCTGCTGGGCTGCTAGGGTGACTCAGGGGTCAGTCAGTGGGCAGGTCTGAACTGGGAGGCCAGAGGCTGGGTCTAACTCTACTCCAATATGGCCCCACTACCCCTTCAGTTCAGGCCTCTGTTTCCTGATTTTTCCCTGCCCTGGCAGTCTCCCAGCAACCCTGTGGGGGAAGGACGCCACAAGATGGTGCTGAACTTGCCCTCTGACCTCAAAGCCCCAGCTTACCCAGTGGTTGGTGAAGTCATGGGTGAGCACCGCAGAGCCGAAGGACCGAGCAGGGTTAATACCACAGCCAGTGTAGTCGATCTGTGCATGGGAAGGAGAACAGAGAAAGTGACAGGAGAGAGACAAGTGAGAAAATAGGAAAAACAGGAAAGGGACAAACCAGGAGGGGATCAGACCCAGGAAAGAGAAGCACTGACCCGGAAGGTGGCCAGAGGTTCCTGCATCCCTGTTCTGGGCAGCAACACTCCTGCCCCCGGAGCAAGCCCACCCTTCCTGCCACAGTGGGCCCCCACTGCCCATGCAGGACTTCCCTACCTGGCCCTGCCCTCCCAAGCCCACCCCACATGGGAAGTCCCTCCACTCACCGCTAGAAGGTGTCCCAGGGCCACAGAGAAGCCAATGGCTAGGGGAGCTGAGCCACCGAGGTCACGCCGCCTCCGGTCAGTGGTGGCCAGTACACACAGCACCAGCTGCAGGGTGCCAATGATCTCAATGCCCAGTCCCTGGCCCGAGTTCACACCAGAGGCCAGCTGTAGGGAAGAGGATCAAGAAGGCTTGGTGAGCAGGGAGGGTGTAAGCCATGTCTAAGAGTCCCAGGCCCTGGCACCAAGGGTCAGACCTTCAGAGCCTCACTGTGCCCAGAGAGAGCCAGGCTCTGCCTGGGCACACACAGCAGGCACTGGCCATCAGTCCCCTCCCACTCACGTTGAGCACAGCCCCTAGTATCTACCCACTCTGCCTTGATGCCTGAGATGCAGTGGGGCCTCTGAATCAGCTACATCTAGGCTCAGGTATTCTGAGGTCCCCAGGGCCATAGGTGAAGGTCAAGGCCCAGACATGGGAGGAGATGGTCAGGAACATTTAGAGGAGACTAGAAAGGAGTAAGTGGGCTCAGAGGGCTCAGCTGGGGACGTTGCTTCATCCCCAAAGTCCAGAACTTTCCACCTCACCCCACGCCCTGCTGCATCTAAACATCCCAAAGCTGGGCACCTTCTTCCGTGAGCTCTCCCAGGCCGCGGTCTCTCCTCTGTGACCATCTCCTGGTCCCCACCCCGCCTCTTCTTCCCCATGCCTGTCTCTCTCTTCCCCTGGCCTAGTGTCAGTCCCCCATTTCCTTTGTCCGAGGCCTCCCTGTGTTTCCTCGGTCTCCCCTCTGCCCTGGTTCTGGCCCTTCCCTTCCTTTCTTTGGCCACCAGGTTCCGCCACTACAGTCTGGCTGCCACTGTTCCTAGGCCACTTTTAGAAACATGACTCATGGAAAAAGCAGGGAATGAGAGCTGCCGTGAGATCACCGGAGCCCTCCGTCCCCAGCGGCGGCACCAGGAGGACTCCCCCCACGAGACCCTGCAACCTGCTCCATGGGATGCGGGTAGAGCACCCACACAGGGCGACTGGGCCTAGTCACAAAGGCTTACTTGCAAAGATGTCTGGATCTGCCACCTGGGGTGCCTTCTCCCAGGCAGGGCAGTGTCCCAACAAGCCAAAGCTTCAAGTCTCTCTTCCCAGTTCCCATCCTGAGGGTCCTGGGGTATCTCAATGGCCACAGGACATTGTGCAAAATCTTAGGTGCAGGGCACACCTCCATTCCTGCAGAGATTTTCCCAGCCCTGCTCAAGACCATCTTACAAGAACAATTCTCTTCCAGCTTTTGTCTGCCTTGCTGGTTTACAAGGAATGACTCACATCCCCTCCCCTGCCTTGCAGTCCCAGCTCTGGGCCTTTCCTGGCGGGTCCCAATGCTGAATCCCCTGTGGCCCTCAGTCAGCCCTCTGGACAATGCCTAGTTCTCTTCCTGCCTCAAGGTCAGGCAGTGTCTGCCCCATGTTCAGATCCTGACTCTTCTAATGGCTAGCACCATGAGCATAGCCTAACTCTCTGTAGTCCTCCATTTCTCCATCTGCAAAATGGGTCTAATAGTCCCTGGTCACACTCTAGCACCAGGAGAAGATCCTGAGAGGAGCTGTCTTGCGGCATTTGGAAAGGGCTACAGAGGAAGAAGAGACTGTGGTTCTGATTCTGGTT
This sequence comes from Dasyprocta punctata, assembly GCA_004363535.1. Classification (NCBI taxonomy): domain Eukaryota; kingdom Metazoa; phylum Chordata; class Mammalia; order Rodentia; family Dasyproctidae; genus Dasyprocta; species Dasyprocta punctata. The sequence goes on from RJWM01000965.1 coordinate 34,629, forward strand.
CTTTCTCATGATCTCTATAGGATATGAGGATGGGCTAAGAGGAAGGGCCCAATCGACACAAGGATGCAGACATAAGTGAAGGTCCCTAGAGCTGCTGGTAAGGGCCCACTGAGAACAAGGATGATGGCTGGAGGAGAGGCCATGAACGCTGGGAGCCCCAGTGAAGCTCAACTCTTCTCCTGCCCATTGCTCTGCTCTCTAGGGTCTGCCTCATTGCTAGCTGGCGGGAATTCTGAAACCATTCCTTCCTTGCTGATTCCTGGATCCATGGCTGTAAGTGGCTCCTGTTCGGACACACCATTCCCCCAATTCCCCAGCTCACTGTTCTCCCAGATGTGGCTCATCCTCTCTGGTTCTAAACCAAGGCTGAGAGTCCCAGCCCCTGTTCAAAGGCACCACTTCCCATGCAAAGGGAGCAGAGCAAGTCATGGTGCCAGCCCCGTGTTCTGAGACCTTGGGAAGGCGGAGGGGAGACACCTGGCCTGGGAACTCCAGGAGGTACCCCCTTCCTAACAACCAGGAACCTCAGGACTGGCAACCTGCCTCACCCCCTTCCACACTACCACCCTGATGAGCACCTCCTGGTTTGCATCAACATTCACTGATGGCCTCTCTTCAACCACTTAATCCACTTGCGTTACTTACATGTGGGAAAATATAATTAAGAATTAGAAGGCGCAGTTAAAGGTCCATTAAAATCTGATGTCCAAGGAAGAGCAGGAAAAAAAAAAAAAAAAAAACCCAAAAAAACCTTATTTGACTGTATACAATCCATTAAATTAGAAACAATTGCTTAAATAGGGCTGATCTCAGATAAGATTAGTTGCTAGAGGAAAAAGTATGTTTGTATGTTCCCACATAGGTTTGTCTGGCCCAGGGCTTATATTTTATTGGCTACATTAAAAATAGTCAAATCAATGTTGTGACTGCAAAGGTGAACAAGGGAATAATCCACACAATTCTTAGGAAGCATCACAAAGTTATAACTTCTCCATCTGAACACGAAACCCATATAAGCTCATTGCTCGAGGGCCCAGGCAAAACTACCAGCTCCAAGAAGACCCCCAGGGTCCCTAACTTCTACCCCATGCTGCCACACCCTCGTTGAACTCTTTGCCTCCTAGAGGGGATGATCCCATCTGCCTCCCAGGTGAGCACCTTACCTACTTTCAGCCTGGGAGCCCCACAGCTCCCTGTCCAAGCCTTGGGGGAAAGTCTCCTTGTGAGCTAACAGAAGAGCAGAAGAAGGCTATAATGTTCTTGAGCTCCCACCTCTCTCAAGGCACCCTGGCTCCAGGGGAGCACTCTGGATACAGCAGTCTAGCCAGGAGACAATAGATCATTTGCCAGCTGCTGGGCTTTATAGGGTCTTCTGTGCCAAGACTCTGCAAGAAGCCAGGGAGGAGGCTGAACCCCAGGGAGGAGGCAGCAAAGCCTGGATTGCTACCCTGGGGTATGTGTCACCTCATGCTCATAGGTCAGTGTGTTGACTATCAAGGGGTCTGGCTCTTTCCAACTTGGACTGGGAAGTTGGCTAAAGGTGGGTGTGTGTCTGCCAGCATGTCCCAGGCTCAAGGACTGACTTCTCCAGCCAGTGAAATCTGAACCCTCCCTGCCCCCTGACAGTAAACCAACAGAGTAGCTTCTGAGGTCCAGGGTCCCCAATTTGGTCTGAATATTCTGGCACACCACCCCTGGGGAGCAGCAGGCTGCAGATCCTGGTGTGACTGAGGCTCTGAGAATCTCTTCTCAAGGCCCAGAGGACAAGGAACTCCAAGGTCTGCTCCGTCCACACCAATGCCTCCACGACTCAGTACTAGGCAGCAGGGGGAACCTTGCAGGCCCTACCATATCACCTCTCCGTGAGTGTTCACATGTGCACATGGTGAAATCCATGATTTTGTGTGCCTCTGTGTAGCTTTGTGTATCTGTTTGTTATCTATGAGTGACAATATATGTGTGTCCAGGGATGGGCCCTTGGGTGACTCACTCTTTTGTTAGATTTTAAGAGGTTCATTATGCAATAATTAAGTGAAAAATTCTATCAAAAAACTATAAAAATCTTCAACTTGTGTGCACCAAACAACATAGCCAAAAACAAATGCTATAAAAATAGAATTATAAGAAGGATTGGATCAATCTACCCCCAGACTGAAAGATTTTAACAACCTTCCCTTAGAAACTGATAGAATGAAACATTCAACAAAAATGCTAATAACACGAATGGGAAGAACAGAACCATAAAACCAACAAGCTTGATTTCAGTAAAAAATTACAAACACTGTACCCCAAAATTAAAGAATAGTAAAGAACAGACACTCTTCTTAAACCCACATAGGCCATTTAGACAAATTGATCAGTTGCTGGCCAGATACACTGAACCCTCCCTGTTCTCTCTTGTGGCTGGGATCCTGGATAGGATGGTTGAGCTCTATGTTTGCATTGGCATATTTGATGACATTTCTGAGTGTGTTGCCAGTGTTACACACCCACATGAGTGCCTCGTGAGGGCTAGAGAAGGGAGGGGAGCAGGGAAGGGAAGAAACCCCCATGAGTGAGAAAGTACCAGGTCCCAAAGCATCTTTTATTTGCTCTCAGAAACCATTTTATTTTCCTGACAAGGAACAATACACAGAACAATGGTTTCCCTTTTCCCTCTCTCCTTATTTTCCTTACTTCAGGGCAGGGGGAAAAAAAGGCTTCGTTGAGGAGCCTCCACCCCAGAGTCTAGGGCCCTTGAGAACATCTTTATGTGTGCCACCATCTGTACCATGTAAGCACACATGCCTGAGTATGTGCATGTTTGTGCAACATGAGTGTGCTCTTTGGAGCAGAAAAATCATGCGGTGGAGAGCAGGAGGTTGGGGGCATGGTCCTGCCCTGCCATAACTCACTGTGCACCCTGACAAGTCTCTATGCCACTTTGAGTCTGTTTCCCCACTAAAATGAAGGCTGTGGCCCAGAGTCCGGCCACAGACAGTCTCCAACTTTCCTCTTTGCCTGACATCAGGCAGACCAAGAGCTAGAAGCAAGGGCACAGAATCCCCCCACATCCAGCTGACCTGCCACCTTCAGCCTAGCACAAAACTGATGTCACAGGACCTCTGGCCTCCCCATCATACCCCTCCTCAGCTAGGTACCCCTGAAAGGCTTCCATGCCAGGTAGGTTCACTTTTCACACCCCTAGGGACAGGGGAGCTCCTCAACTTAGAGGCTACAGCTTCCCAAGTAAAAGATGTTAATTCTTTGTATCAAACAGAACCTGCCCCTGACAGGACCCTGACTGTATTTCAGGTCCAGATGAAGAGAACTACTGATGGTGGTGAGGACCTTTTCCAGTCTTCCCTGTCCTCCTTTAACTTCAGCCTCGGGCTGTGCTAGTTCAATGGGGAGCTCCTTAGATGAGTGAAGACGGTTTCTCACTTAGCCCTCTGTAGGTCAGGAGCACACCTAGTCCCCAGGAAGAGGCCCTGACTGAGGAAACCCTGGTCATACCTGGACCCTCTAAAACAACACCTTCCTGCCCATATCTGCAGGTGTGTGGCTCCAAGCCTTGCCACACATGAGACCCCATGCACTTGGTGCTTCCAAAGAGTAGGCACCAGGCCTTGCAGAAAGCTTCTGCCAGCGAGAAATGCAGGCTCCTTTGCCACCAGGAAAAGTTCACTGGCCAACTAGGGGGATGTGTGACCTGTTTGAGAAAGGGCTGGTGGGCTACCAGTACCTGGTGGGTGGGACCCGGGCTGGGATGGCTGCATGGAATGGGCTTGTGATGTGTGAGTCGACCACCATATGCTGCTGGAGGGCACCTGGTTAAGAGCAGGAAGTCAGGGTGAGAAGTGGGTAGGGGTCACCCAGTGGGCTCTGTGTCCTCTCACAGCCCTGCTCTTGCAGATGTGGGCTCCAGGGAGGAAGCCAAGCATCAGGATGGGCAATACGCACTGGCTGGGATGTTCAGAGGGCTCCACTGGGGGAGGCAACTCAGAACTTTCCATGGTGAGGGAAGTCTGCACCGCAAAGCTCCTGCCATTCCCCCTCATCTGTTCTAGCTGAAAACAGTAATTATATGTCCCAGCTATGACACCACCACCCAGCCCCCCGCCCTCTCCCCAGGCAGGTCTGCCTGAGCAGGGTCATCGGAAACTCTGGGTTTCCTTTCACCAGTCCGCCCCTAAGCCCTGAAGCCTCCCTCCTTAGACAACTAGTGACATAGAGAGGTTTCTGTCCCTCTAGCTGGGAAAACTGAGGCCCAGGAAATGGGAATGGGGAGCGTCTGGGACTAGGGCCAGGCTGCTGGTGCAACACATGAAAGCATTTTCCAAGTACTTAGGCCCTTGAATGAGTAAAGACAGCCCCTCACTTAACCCACTGGGCACAGTCATTATTTGCCGTGGCCATGGTACCACTAGCAGGGCTGAGAGGGACTGCATTACTGGTAGGTTTTCCCTCTCAGCACCTCCAGGATGGCACTGGGAATGCAGTGCCTTCCAGTAGCAAACAGTGGCCTGCCCAGAGGCCCAGCCTCCCACCATGACCCTCTGTCAGACCTGATCCAATGACCCCCAGCCACAGCTTCTCCTGCCTTCTTGCCTGACTATGCACAAGTGCTCCCCGCAGAAGCACTTTCCTTCTCCAGGGGTCTCCACATTTGAGCTCACGCAGCATCTCCTCCCTGAAACCCAGCTGGCTCTGCCACCCTTCCAGCTCAGAAGTTCTCAGGCCAGCCCAAATGCTTCTTATCACACCTGCCTCCTGTCTCGTATCACAACCAGCTGTATACAGGGCTTATCTCATCCCAGGCCTGTGTGGGTTCCAGGGCCAAGGGCCCAGCTGACCCAGCCCTCCACTGAGCACCCCGCGGCCACATTTGGGTCTGAAGGGAGCTGACCAGGGAGGGGAAGCATGGAAGTAGCCAGAGAATGCTAGGTCTCACAGGGCCCCAGCATCTTCCACTTCCTGAGCCAACCACACCCTTCTGTGTCCCGCTCATAGGTAAGAACTTGGGCCACACCAGTCGGGTTAGCTCTGTGGAGTCACATAGGATGTCAGTGCGTGAGCCAGGGCAGAAAAAGGCCAGGGTGGCCACCCCAGCTTCAGTCTCTCACTCTTGGCAAAACTCAAGCTTTGGCTCTTAGAACTAGCTGGGACCCTGTGGCGTAGACAAAGGCCTGTAGTCTCTGTAGGGTGTATCCTGGGTCCTGACTCAGTGAGGAGAAAGTTGTCCCCAGAGGACAATCCCTGATTCACCCAACCACTTCCTGCCACTTTTTCCCCTATTTTCTTTGGAAATCTCCGTGCCAATCATTTGCCCCACCCAGATTTTGGTGAGGGTGGGGCCCGAAAACTGAGGCGCTGTGGGAGCCTCCCCCAGAGCGTGGAGGAAAGACTATCACCTGCAGTGTGGACTGTGCTCTGTGCCTCTGGAGTCATCGAGGCCACTCCCAGGTGTCTCCAAGTCCAGGGCCACTGTCTGAGGGGAGCTCTTTGGCGGGGGCAAGGGGGACACCTCTGTTTCTAAGCCCATACTTGTGTTCCTGAACCCCAAATGTCCATTATCTAGATGGGGCAGTGCCAGAGCCCCCACCAGCCTTTGGAAAATGAAAACTGGAAAAAAGTTGAGAACCAAAGCAGGGTGTGGCCAGATCCAGATGGTGCAGAAGGGCTCTGCCCTCCTGCCTCTGTCCTGGATGCCCACACTAGAGAGTGCAAAGCCTTTGTCAGCAGGTGCATAGGTCCTGTTTGTCCCTTGAGTTCACAGGGAAAAGAGGGAGCCAGAAGGCCTGGAAGTCTCAACACCTCCCCCAGGGGAAGCCTTCCCCGCCTCCATCCTACCCAGCCTCGCTTCAGTGTGAACTTGGCCCTACCCACAGGAATTCCCTGAGGTCAACTGGCTCTGCTCATGCTGAAGAGACTGAGGCCTGGGGGGACATGACCAGTTCAAGCTCTGTGCTTTTGTCTATCACAGTCACATCTCTCCTGGCTAAAGTCTAAACTCCAGCCACAGAGCTAATCTTCAATCTTGGGCTGAGCAGAGGTTGACTCAAAAGAGTGCTGGGAATGTGTCACTGTGACAGAAGAAGCGCTAATCCCCTGTGGCAGGGCCATGACAGCCGCCCTCTGCACCCGACTTTTATCTAGCCTCCTGGCTTCCATCAGTAGGACTGAACTTTGGCTGGGAAATGAGAGTTGTAATCACCTATTGCCATCTCCAAGAAGCCTTACGATTTCCTTCAATGTCTCCACACCCACTAGCCCTACAAAGCCCTCCGGGCACTTTTCTCCAGATCTGTTCCTCCTCTCTGCTCTTGGTCTGTCTCCTCCCTCGGAAGGGTGCCCTCAGTCTGCTCGCCTGAGAGACATTCTCACTCCCCTTACTTGGCCGCTCAGGCAGTTTACCCCCTGGTGTACCCCAAGGGCATTCAGTGTTTGCACTTGGCTGGGGAGCTGGAAATGCCTGGGTCTCTAACAGCAGGCAGTCACCACAAAGGGCCACTTAGCCTTGCTAAGCAGCCTGGAGAAATTATTTTCAACAGCTACCACCCAGTCACCAACATCTGTTTCCTATTCCAGCCAGCAGCAGCGGGCACATGCAGTAACACACTCACCCATACGCATCCCTCACACAGGAGCACAAATGTGCATATAGCTTACACGCGCTCAGAGGCCCACCCCAGCAAGCACGTGAGCACCCACACCCTCACACACAAACACACATGCCACACCCCTCTCTGCCCAGGCACCGTGGGTCCAGCCCTTGCCTCCTACCTCTCTCTGTCACCCAGAAAAGTGTCTTCACTCCCTCACCCTTGTCTGATGGCCAGTGGGGGAGGAATTGAGGTGCTCTTTCACTGACTCCCAGAGGGAGTTGATTTGGGGACATGTATGATTTGGGGACATGTGTCAAGGAGGTTCTGCTCAGACTCTTGCAGACCCTGCTATGGAGGTGCCCACACCTGCTGCAGCATTGTTGAGGACAGCAGGTAGTTTGACAAGGGTGCAGGGCTGCAGAGAAGGGAATGGGCCAAGAAACTACAGGCCGGGCATGAGGAACTGCTGGCCCGAAGTTAGTACCTCCGGAGCTTATTCCCCACAACAGATCCTCTGCGGGGGACATTGGCATGATCACTTTTCTCTGGCTCTGATTCCCACAGAGCCTGGCAGAAACCAGGCCAGCATAGCTGAGCTCCGACTACAATTCTCCATGACCTCCAGCAATCTCTTGTCCTCTCTCTGCCTCGGTGTCACCATCCACACAATGGACAGATGGTGGAACTAGTGCTCTCTCTGCACCATTCTAGAGCCCCCCCACCAAAGCCTTGAGTACCCCACTCACGTCATTGCGGCCAAGTGTGTTCATGGGCAGGTTGGAGGTGATGCCCGAGAGGATGGCGGTGGCCACAATGGCCCCCACGCACTGGGCGATGATGTACATGATTGCCCGGAGGATGCTGATCTGACAGCTGAGCAGCAGCCCCAGCGTGACAGCCGGGTTGAGGTGGGCGCCGCTGATGTGGCCCACGCTCTGTGCCAGTGTGGCGATGCTCAGCCCGAAGGCCAGCGACACCTTCACGTTGTCCTGCACTGCGTCCGCCGTCTGGTTTCCCTTCAGTGGGTACTTGTAGCCCAGGGCAGTACCAATGCTGATGAAGACAAAGAGGGTCATAGCCAAGAACTCGGCCACCACGGCCCTCCAGAAGATCTTCTTCTTGAACTCGCTGGCCATGCTTGCAGGGGGCTTGGCTTAAGACTGCTTGCTGCCTGGTGCTCAAGTCCTTCTGAGAGCTGAGCCACAGCCTGGGTTGGGCCTATTTATAGGGCTGGGGGGGCGGGGGGAGCACAAAGGGAGGAAGGCCTCTCTTTGCTCCTGGCCCGCCCCACACCACACAGGCCTCCTCTCTGTGATGGATGCAGACTCGGCTCTGCTGTCCGCCTGCCAACTTTTTTTCCTTCCTCCTCTCCCCCTCCCTCCTATCTCCCTCCCTCTCTCTCTCCGCCCTCAGCCCTGCCCAGCCCAGGAGGCAGGCAGGAGGCAGCCGTTGCTGTAATAGGCTTTGGGAAATTCCTCCAAGCTGGCCCCACTCAGGGGGCCAAAGAAATCCAGGTGTCCTGCACAGTGTGCAAAGCTCAGGGGGGTGCCTAGGGCAGAGCCAGGCTCTCCAAAAGGAGAAAGTAGGGGACCGGCCTCAGTGGATGGCTGTCTTCCTTGGAGGTGAGCACCACAATTCTGCCTGCCTAAAATTTTCATCCCAGTGTGGTGTGACATTATTAGTCTTGAAGTTGATGGCTCCAGGGATCCAGAGGGGGCCGTCTGGGCCTGCCATACACAGCTGGGACCCAGCAGCTACTTGCCACTTTAGGGCTGCCACCCCTCCACCAGTCAGGCATGGGTTGATGGGGGCAAAAAGGCCTTGGAAGGTGAAAAGAACTTTGTCTGTGGCTGCCCTCCGTGCTGTGGTCAAGGGAAGACCTGAGACAGGCAGAAGCTCTTACCCAGGAAGCCCCAGAATTTAGGAATAATTTGAACAGTGATTTGGGGACAGCTTGGGAGAGATGGGGACTGTTCAGAACTTTCCTCTCACAGGCAGGTGAATTGGAGGGTCACTGAAGACACAAACAGAAGGACAGCCCAAGCCAGTAAGGACAAACAGAGAGACATGGTCTCTCCAGGGCGAATCCTTAACAGGAGAAAGGTGTAATCAGGCCTGTGAGCTTCTGGGACAGAAAAGAGCATGAAAAACAGCTTCTAGGAACAGAATTGGAACTAAGTGGAAGGGAGAAGGAAGAGATTCCCCATGCAGAGGCTGAAACAGAGGCAGGAAGAAGAGACAAGAAGCAGTGAGGGGAGAGAGAGGAAAATGGGGTGCAGACAGGAAAGCAGAAGCACCCCCGACCCCTGCAGTCCAGCCTGTGCCCTGTGCACACCCAATTAACAGACTGAGCACAAATCTGGACTCTGGGACCAGGGTGCTGTCCGGAAGCCCAGCCCAGCCCACTAGCCTGTCTCACGTGAGTGTGCTGAAAGGTGAGCCAGGCCCAGCAGGGAGGGTCTCTCTCTGCCACCAGGGAGGGTCAGCTCCTCCCACCTCCCTCCTGCCCACCACAGTTCTAATCCGGAGAACGATTATCCCATTTGTCAATGGGAAAGTGAGGCTCAGAGAGGGGAGTGACTTCCCTGAGTCCTGGGGGCAGGACAGAGACAAATACGTGAGTTGTGTCCCTCCTCCTGTCCAGGGTCCAGGCTGCAGAGAACGACTCCACCTCCACGGACTACCCTCTGCCCAGCCGCTGCCCCGCAGGGCCAGCGAGCCTAAGGCGCAGTGCCGTGCGCATTTGCTGGGAGCAGGCAGCCGGCTGGAAGCCGCGCTCACCCACAGGCACCAATTGCCCGTAAGAGCAGCAGGGAGTGGTCTGCGGCTGTTGGTGCAGAGGCTGGCAGGCCCTGTCTGCTCAGATTGCCTGGGCAGCCGGAGGTAACTGGTGCGTTATTAACCCACTGAGAGAGGGTGTCCACCCAGTGGGTCATCTCCCGGAACCTCCTCCACCTCCTTTACTCTGGGCAGCCCTGGCTCAGTATTTGTGTCCTGGGAGGCGGCCCTGGCCCTGACACAGCCCTGGTGAGGCATTCTCTGGGACCTCTGACCCATCTCTTTCTGCAGAACTGGAATGCTCTCACCCCTCACCCGGAGATTTCAGAGGGCAGCCCTGTGCCCTCTTCAAGGCAGACTCCTGGGGACAGGGCTGTGGCATCTCTCCAGCCAGGCTCTTCTTCAAGCCACAGGTATCTGGGTTGTCTTCTTCACTGTACTGAGTGGTCTACACACCTTCCTTCACCACAGCTTCCTAGACTCTGAGAGCCCACTGCAGTCCCTGCCCTCTACTTGGTACAGGGCTAAGATCTGAGACTGAGGACACAGGGATCCAGCCAAGAGGACTCAAGGAAGGCAGCAGGATAGAGCAGTCCCCAGGCAGGAGTGGTGTGGCTGGGCAGTGGAGGAGAGTCAAGAGCATAGTTTTGTAGCACCTGCATCCTAGGTGTCTGTGACAAGGTCCAAGGGCCAGATCCAGATCCACACAGCTGAGCATTAATGGAGTTCTACTGTGCCTGTGGGTGACAGTCCCCATGGACTTACTAATATATCTGACAGATGTTTGCTTAGCTCAGGTAACTGCTATACACTGTTCTGGGTCCTGGGAAGTTGGGCAAGTGTTACACAGACCAGCTTCATGTTCTTCCAAAGCCTCCATTCTCCTATAGGTTCTCAGGGTCTCTTTGTGTGAGTGTGAGTGTGTGTGAGTGTGTGTGTGTGTGCTGTGTGTGTGCCAACAGAGGCCCACTTTGCTCTGGAGCAGCCAGGAAGTGGGGGATCCAGGAGTAACAGGTTGGGTAAAGCACTTTTGCCCAGGCAAATTATGTGTGCATCAGTCAGAATGATAATAGTGTCCTCAGAGTGACACTTAAGCCATCCCAGCATTCTGGGTCTCCCTCTCCTTTACCAGCATGACCTTTACCAGAGTGCCACCATGATAGCTCCATCCCTATGGGCAAAGGTATACTAACATCAGAAGGCATCATCAGAATGGCCATCCGGAGGTATGGCCGGAAACACTAGTGCAGACCTCATTCTCCACCACTCTGGAAGCCATGTGAGTATTGTGACTTGCCAAGGGAATGCTGAGCTGGATTGTGAGCTAGAACCGCCTAGTCCAGAGCCCAGTTCCCTGTGAGGAAGGGCCCCCCACTACAGTCACCCAGCCCGACTCTGTTGGCCCAGAAGAAAGCACAAGCAGGGCTGGGTTCACAGACCCCAGAAGATGCCAGGTGTAAGGGACAGCACTGGGCTAAACATGGATGCACAGCAAGGTTGCAACCCCTGCAGCCCCAGCAGCCCCAACGTCTGCTCCAAGGCAGGCTGCTGTGTCCGGCTCGGCGCCTCCTCCAGTATGTCCCACCTTGGCAGGTGCTGTCCCTCCACCCCCTGCTGGCTCTGTGTCCCTCCCATGGACAGTGATACGGTCAGGCTAAATAAGGGGGAGTCCTCCACCCCCCAGGTCCTGAGCCCTGGGAGAGGCTGTAGGCCACTCAAGCAGCAGTGTTGTTGGCAGCAACAGCTTCGGCAAATGCTTTTCCAGATGTGCCTCATTCCTGACATGCCGGTGGGACCCACGTCCTGTCCCAGAGGCAGCTGTTGCCAGGGTGCCTGAGCCTCGTCTCCACAGGGATCCAGTGGGAGAACTTCAGGTTCTGTCCAGGCTGAGATAACCAGCTAAGGGTCTGGAGTGTGGGATGTGTGGACATCCAGGGTGTGACCCAACTGTCCCCAGCTACTGCTGAGTGCAGGACAGAGAAGCCAAAAAGGAATGGACCCTCCCTCCCTCCAGGCCCAAAAGGGATTTCTCGTCCCAGGCTGGGTTATGGAAATTCTTAACTTCATTTCCTCTGGGAGGCCCCGTGGGAGGATGGGGTTTGGGGTAGGAGGAGCCTTAGATAGTAGATGATATGACCACCCGTCTCTATCAGCTCACCAACAGTTTGGATGCATTTCCCAGAACTGCTCCAACTTTTCTGAATTGGGGCAGAGAGCAGTGAGAGAGTGAAAATCTAGAACCCAATCCTGGTGGAGCCAGAAGAAGCGGCAGTCCAAATCAGAAAACACCCCTTTTGGAGAATCTCAATTGACTTCCCAGGGGCTCCCAGCTATGAAAACTTCCTGGACAGGGCGCCTGCTTCCATTCTTGTCTGGACTCTGATCCTGGACCTGGAAGACCTGGCTCTCAGCCACCCAGACAAGCATTGTCCTCTCAGAAGGCCATGACCAGAGCAGGGTCTCGGGATCCATCTGGGGTCACCTATCTTGTGAGGGGAGAACAGGCTTCTTTAGGCCTGGGGAAGAAGAGGGGGCTCAGACCCAGAGCACCTGGACATGTAAAGAGCCAGAGATTCCCCGGGACATCTTGAACTTATCCCTCCCCCATCCTCAAGCCCTTCATCCACCGCCCAGCGAAGCTCCACGCCCACCCCTCCCTCCCTGCTCCACCCTGGAGCCCCTGGTGCTCTGTGTCTAGTGCTGCCATCCTCCTTCAAGCCACGGCAGCCCCTCCGAGCCCTCACCTGCCTGTGAGAGCACCCTCGGTGGAGGCCATGCCTCACCAAGGCAGAGGCTGGCAGAGCTGGGGACGGGGTGGGCATGTGCAGTGCTCCAGGAAGCATGTGCCCCGACTCTCCTCTTCTCAAGAGAAGGGTACCACCTCTCCAAGTCTGTGATTTTTTCCTGTCTGACAGATCCCTCCTGATTATTTATGCATCACTGTCACAAGATCTGTCTTAAATCATAAAAGGATTTAGCAGCCACCTAGTGATTCATCAGATGGAACAATTTAATAATTTTCTAGACTACTTCTTCCCAATTATGTCTCCTTTCCCTCTCCTCACCTCTGGCCTCACTCCACCCCTGCCTGCTCTTAGCAGTAGCCAGGGTTACTAACTTTGGGGTGGGGCACAGTTTGATACCTCTGTCTAGGAAATGGGATTTTCTGTTTTAATGTCTTTCCACCAACTCTCCCTCCATAGGCCCTGTCCTGTGATGCCAGAGAGGATGGGAAACCACAAAGACAGGGTGGAAAAAGGTTGCCACCAGCCTAGCTGGGGTCTTCAAGGGCTTAATGTACCATAGGCAGGGCACTGTGAATGAGGGCACCCGAGGAGACAGGCCTGCCTGCCTCCACCCCACCCACCCAAGGCCGGAGAAGGTTTTCCACGAAGGAGTGGAGTCACATTTTCCCCAGCCCTGCCCTGTGATCAGGACGCCCTGTGGCCGGGGAGGGCAGACATCCCTGGCTTGCAGAAACGATGCTGGTGGCATTTAGACTGGTGCCTGACCACACCCTCTAAGAGGCCAGGGCAGGAAGGAGGCTCTGCTCCCTGGGGCCCTGGAAGGAGGGGCTGTATGTGTGGGGCTTGGGAACACTTCCTCACCTGGGGCTGTCCCCTGGGCCCACCTCACTGCAGCTTTCTTCCTGCTCTCTCTTGTCCCCAGGCTCTCAAATCTCCTGTTTCTGACTTGTTGCATTATAAAGCATCAAGTCTGGGAGAAAGGAGCCAGATAACTTCAGCTCTGATACTGTTTTTCTATATATGGGGCAACTGAGGCTCAGAGAGAACTAACATGACCTGGGGGTTTGGGGTGGGTCAGGGTGGAGCCTGACGGGAATCCTAGCCACCAGTATCTGGCCTGCTCTGTCAGCCACAAGAAGTAGTGTCTTCCTCCTTGCTTATCTAGTGACCAAAGGCCACCCATTCCTCAGACACCAACAAGACTCAGAAGAGTGCACTCTTCCCCGATCAGGAACCAAGAGCCTAACCAGCCTACAGCTATTCACAGAGCACCTGCTGTGCTCCTGTCTCTGAGCAGATCCTGAGGCCACTAGGGTGTGCTCAGGATGTACTTACCATCCTGCCGCTGCCCCACGGGTGTGTCCAGGGGCGCACAGGCAGTCCAGTAGCCAGGGACTCGAGGCTTTCTGGCAAAGTGTCCCGCCTACTCCAGCCCCTCTCCTGGAGGTAGCCATGCCTCCGGGCCCTGGAAGTGGGCCCCACCCTCTTGCTGCAAGTGGCTGCCTCTGCCACTTCTCACTGCTTCTTCCTCCACTCCATCCATCCCCCTCTGAGAACCACCACACTGCTGGATGTTGTGCCTGGGGCTCTTGGCCCAGAAACTACCCCTAGGGACTCCTCTGGGCCCTGCCACAGGAGCAACCGGGGCTTCTAAGGTCTCTGGTGTCTTTGGCATTTCAGCGAGCAGAGTCCAGGCAGGCACCAGAGCTCAGTGACATCGCTCAGCGCTGCGCTCTCAGCTGTGCGACCTCCCCCCAGGATGAATAAAATCATCTTTAGGTCAGTGTGGTCAAGAAACTTATTTTTTAATATTTTATAGAGAAAGAGGCCACAGAAGAGGTAATGCAGGCCTAACCGCCTCCACCACAGTCTGCCAGGGACATGGGGCCCACTTCAAAGAGCTCCCGGGGAGCATTGGCGTCCCTGACCTTCTTCTCCAGGATGGGTCCTCAGTTCTTCTGCTTGTATTCCCAGTCAGACACTGGACTCATGGGCTGCAGTGGATGCCTCATCTCTTCCTCTTCCCCTGACTGCTTGCACTGTGGGCACACACACAGGACACAGGACTTCACATGCATGTGCATATGGATGGGACCACACATGCAAACATTCATGCATGCATAAAACTGACACCCAGTGAACATGCGTGTGCATCATGTGTGTACACATGCAAGTGTGTGCTGTATGTGTAAGCACATTCACGCATTCACATACACACGTACCACCCTCCTGCTGTACCCTAACCCCCTCCCACTTGGAAATCCTCTACCATATACACTGTGGCCTCTGCTGCTTGTTCCCTGGTTACTGGGACTTCTGCTCTGCTTCCTTAGCCCTCTATTGTCACATGTACTGCTTACAGTCCAGTCCTCATCTCACCTCCTTACTTCAGAGCAGAACTTATGTATAGGATACAGTGGAAGGGAGGAGCCAGGAGCAAGGGCAATGCAGCAGCAGCACTCCTGAGACCACACGGCTTCATGATCGCTTTCTTGGGGACACTCTACTTTGCTATGTGTGTGCTAGTTTCTCTTCATCTCCAGACAGTGCCCTACACCCTGGGTGATGTGTGGGCAGGGTCTGGTCCAGTGGGGAGCAGGCTCAGGATGCAGGCAGCTGAGAAAATTGACCAAAACCAAAGGGAAGCAGCCATGTGCCAGCCCACCAGGAAACAAGTTTTAGGGTGTGGGTCCCTATGGAGCAGAGACAGACCGAGCCACCTATGGGACATTTCTCACCATGCTGTGGGCAGGGCAGGTGATGAGAAGGCACGCTGGGCCCTCCCCACCCCCATCCACCAAGAGACCGCTCTCTTAGTGTCCATCTGGGGATTCTATTCACGTGACACCAACATTCCTGGGGCCCACAAGACCAGCAAGATCATCACACACAGGCAGATCTCTGTCTTGCCTAATGAGAAAATGATATGACCCCTGCTATGGCCTCCAGGCCCAGCCAGGCCCTGGATCCCCAAGCCTTAACACTAGTAGCCTCACCCAGCATGCACACCTCCTGCTTTGTGGTATCATTCTACAGCTCTGCTCACAGGTCCCTGAAGTCACCTCTCAGCGACCCCTGATGACTCCTCTAAGGCCTTCCTCTCACCTGAATTGAGGCCATCAACTGAATCTACTTCCCCAACCTTGTACACAATGAATGGATTTCAATTTCTTAACTTCCCGCACCATACCTAGCAAAGTGGCACCCAGCAGAGCACAGGGTATCCCATGAAGGACCCACCACGTGAGCCAAGAAAGGCTTGTTCCCCTTCTCTCCCTGCACACACCACTCTAGGTTGACATTACTGGGCTTCAGAGAGCCAGGCAAACAGAGTAGGAGCCACAGGGACTGGAAGTCAGGAAGCACAGGTACCCAGTGAAGCAGACTCATGAAGGGGGACAACTATGCCATCAGTAATAGCCTGGTCCAGGTGAGGGATCTTCTCCAGACCCAAGATCAGGAAACTCTGGGCTTAGTGAGAGGCAGTCAGGAGAGAGGAACGCACCAGGCAGTAGCACATACCTGCTTTATTCCAGCCAGTCCACTGAATGAGTCTGAGGATGGAAGAGAGACCCAACTCCTGGTCCTGAGGCTGATAGGGCCCCAAACTACAAATACAAAGCAGAGAAAAAAGCCCAGGGGCAAGGCTATTCGCTGGCTGGGAGAGGGTGGTGAATGAAGGCAAAAGTCACAGAGGTTTTCCTGAGGAGGAAGGGTTCAGATTATAGAATCTTGGGATCTGAAAGGTTACCTAAAATCATACACTATCAGACCCAGGAATCCCCTTGCTGAATCCCTGTGACCAGCCAATAATACCTTGCTTTGGTGCATCTGCCAATGGGACAGCCTTTCCCTCTCAAGCAGCCTATCCTATCCCATTCCATCCCAGGCAGGGCTGAGAGTTCACGCCTCTGCTCCTTACACATTTCTTCCCAGTAACATTGCCACTTTTCCAAGTGCTGCCCTCTGGGCCACTATGTTCTGCATCCTTCACCCAGTGACAACATTTTCTTGGGGCCACAGCTTCTCAGGGTGACTAGTCCAGGTCTCCAGGGCTCTCCTGCACCAGCCTTGACAGCATAGAATCTGGGCCTAGACATAGTCATACCATGATTGTCCTTCTACTAGGGAGAGCCCAGTGCTTTTAGAAGGGAAGCTGGGTCCTCCAGGATGGATCAGGGGGTAGAGAGGCAGCTCCTGAAAGGCCTAACATCTGGTTTGGGCCTGCAGAAAGCACAAATAGGATAGCAAGTCCCATGTCCATCAGGAACCTGACTTTCCAGACAGCAGAATTGAAGGCAGGTTTTGGAGAGTAGGTGCAGCCTGGGAAGTCAGGGGAGAAAAGAGAAACATATCCTAGGTCTTACTGCATGTAACACTCACATCTGTTTCAAAAGCACCTGAGGATGCCCCCCAGTGCTTCTCGGACTTTCACAGGCACGTGAACCAGGAAAGGCCTCCTGAAGACCTTGTTAAAATGTGGTTCCCTACTCATTTGGGCTACATAAGGCCTAAGAGTTCTGCATTTCCAGAATGCTCTCACATGCCAGTGCTGCTGGTCCCAGGACCACAGTTTGAGAAGGAAGGGGGCAGGAATGGGCTAGTCATAGTCCAGTAAATATAAAATCAAGAAGAGAAAGGAAGCTGCTTGTGGTACCCAAGAGATTGCAACTTAGCATCGCTTTCCATCTGAGCTTCCTGAAAGCCATGACAAGATGGGAAAGAAGTGTTTTCCAACTCTTACCCCAAGACAACATAGGCAGCTGTCATTAGAACCAAGTTATTCCTGATTCTGACTGCCCAGGGGGAGAGATCAAGTAGATCTTAATATCAGGAGAGTTAGAAAGCAGGTTATGTTTTAGAAACACAGCAGAGCTTTCTATGGGAGGATTCAGACTCAATACCTTCATAGATGAAGTCCTGATGCAGAGTCATGGTTTAGATAGCACAGCACCCCTAGTGCCCAACCTGGGCCAGTACCTGGTCAGTGCCCGTAGGAGACCATTGGTCTACCATGTATCGGCTAGGTCCCGAGGCCCTACCAGGAGCCGGAAGCCTGCCACTGCAGTGCTCCATCATGCAGGCCTGGGGGCTTGAGGGGAGGGCAGCTCAGACCCAGGCCTACACTGCAGGAAGAGGTGTGGTGGATCTCTGGGCATCGGAAGAGCCCTGCCCCTTCTCTGTAATCAGGAAAGGCTTCCTAGAAGAGGGAATGGCAGACAGATCTGTTTATGTGAAGGAAGAGAAAGTTTGGGGAGAGGAAGGTCCAGGCAAACTGGGCAGGAAGGACAGGGCCTGGATCTCCAGCCATGGCAGGGGCAGGAGCAGGGGCAGGAGAGTGTCCCTTGAGTCCTCTGCCCATGCAGGCTCCCAGAGAGAGTTGGTGGAGGTAGAACTGGCCCTGCCACCTGCAATGTCCCCTAGGATGTCACTGTGTGAGCCTGTATTCTCTCTGCCACCTGAATCAGAGCCATGGGGGTCTCTCTCCCCTTTCCAGACTAAGAGGCATGGTCCTGTCTTACGAGGAGAGGAAAACATGAGGAGCCCCTACCTGGGCCAGTTGGAGTCAAAGTTGGAGCCCAAAGCCAGGCTTGGACTGTTAGACCTTTGAAAGTGGCTGTATGCATGGCCCGAGCAGGTCAGGTCTGATGGTGGCTATGAGCTCAGCTGGACCGGGACAGGGCTGATGCGACATGGCTGAGGCAGGATAGGAAGAGGGAGACCTGAGAAGTCCAGTGTCAAGAGGCCTTGGGGAAGTCACTGCCCCAGCCTGGGGTTTCCACTCATGAAACAGATATGTTCTGATGAGGATCAGTGGCCTGAGGAGGTACGTGGCTGAATGCACTGGTTCCATGAGTCTGGGATTCTCAGCCTCTCCTCTCTGGCCTTCCTGGGACACACCCACTCTTCCCAGTCTTGCTTTTGGTAGAAGCAACATGTAGGACCCTGATTATTTTCCAGAAAAGGAAATGGAAAATCATTAGACAAATAAACCCAAGGTGTGCCTGCCTTAGCCAGGAAGAAGGAAAAAGGCACTTGGTGTTTTCTATGTTGCCCCAGGGTCATAGGAAGCAGGTTTGCAGGAGAACCTGGACGGCAGCGCTGCTGGCCTGAGCAGCCAGTCGGCCGCCTTCCTTCTGGGCGGGCCAGACAGTGGTGCTGACCCATCTCTCTGGGTGCTCACCCTCAGAGGACGCTGAATTGAAGGAAAGGCTGGGCTCACACACAATAGCTTGTGGGTGCAGAAATCTCTACGCTCTGCAGATATTTCCAGAGCCCCCAAAGCCTCAGGAAATGAAGGAAGATGGGAGAGGAGGGGCTCCAGGAAGTCCCACCCTCCCATGAGGCTGCCAGAGCCTTCTAGAATCCCCTCTGGGAGTTGGGAGCACCGAGCACCTGGGGAACACCTGGGCATCTGCCACAGTCTCGCCTCAGGCCCTGTGTGAGTCCCTGGGTTCTGAGGCTCAGTTCCTTCTCTGTCACCGGGGAGGTTTGAATGTGAGGCTGTGCTCGCCACTGCTGCTCTCAGGCTCAGTCACTGCTAAGGAAGTGGGGCCAATTACAGCTCAGGCCACCTGGTCCAGTCACCTCATTTCCCAAACGAAGGGCAAAGGCCAGAGCGTAGAGGGTCTGATGGCCTGACCAGAGAGGAGAGAGTTTCTCCCGCTGGCTCAGGAGCAGCAGTGGGGCTGGTGAGAAGCAGGGAGGAAAGGGAGGGACTTGCCACTTAGGAGTGGGTTTGGGGAGACGTGAGGACAGGAACTATGTCCAGGGGTGAGCCAACATGGACGAGGTCCAGCTGGCCCCAGTGCATCACAGCCTCCCACAGGGCCACACTTCTTGACTATCAGTGAGGTTGCCCTGCCCTTCCCCAGCTCTGGGAACAAAAGCCAGCACTCCCAGACTCTTAGCAGGTGACCAACCTGCTAAGATGAGGTGTGGCTCTTATGATTGCCATTTTACAGACAATTGCCATTTTTTGTTTGTTTTGTAACTTACCCAAGGTGTTACAACTGAGAAGTTGGAGCTAAGATCTAAATCCATGTAGTTAAATCTGCCATCTTGGCTGTACCCCACTTTTCACAGCACACACCCCATGCAAAGTGCAGAAAGAATCCCCTAAAACCGGAGTGACAACAGCAGACAGACTTGAGCTTCTGACCCTCAGGTCTGAGACAGCCAGGACCCCAGTCAACAGCAGTGAAGCAGTTAGATGGCCCTTGCTTTCCTGCCTGATGGAAATTCCCAGGCCTCAGGAGATGCCCACTCAAACCTCCGAGTGCCCACAGGTGGGGCCAGACCCTAAGAACCCATCAGAAAGGGGTCTGCCCAAGGACCACCAAGGCTCTGAAACCTTCCTGTCAGCCTGGCTGTCTTCCACAGAGCACTTGGAGGTGGCCAGTGCCCAGGGAATCAGGCAGCCCAGTCCAGCTGGCCCAAGGTCACCAATAGCATGAAAAACAATGGGCACTGGGTCCAGCCACTGCCGGAGCCAGAACAAAGGCCTGGCACTTCCTCACACTGAGGCCCCCTCCTTCATGGTTTGCCAAGGCAGGTGGGCGGAGGAAGCTTTAGCATGAGGCAGGGATGTTTCGCAGACTGTTCTTGGGAGAGCTGCAGCCGCTGGCGTGGCCAGAAGAGCAGCGCTCTGCACGCCAGGGAGCAGAAAGGCACAAGGCACCTGAGTCCATCGTGTGGCCCCACCTGACTCTCCAGGCTGGACACCGGCTTCTCCTTCATCTACTCCTGCTCTCCATAGGCCCACTCAGAAGTTGACATCTTCCTTCTGATCACCTGTTGCCGTCTCAGTCTTCTGAACACAGCTCAGACCCACTACTGCCCGTTCTAAACACTGTCTTCCCGGTGCTCAAGGGAGGAAGCTTGGTCTCCTTAGCCTGATATTTCAAGCCCCCATGATCCAATCCTGGCATTAACCTTCCCAGCATCCTCTGACTTCCCAGTCCCCTTCCCCCTCACAGCCTTGCCCTGTCCACTTCTCCTGGGGTGTCCTCTACCCCTCTCCTTAGGGACCGACTCAAGACGACCCACGGGGGCTCCTCCTCCAAGATCTGTGTTCCAAGTCACGTCCATGAAGGATTCGAGCCCAGGAATTGAGGGATAGGGTGCTGGAAGTCAATCAATACTCCAACAATCCCTCCTTAGATTAAGGTCCCCTGCACAGCAGTCACTGTTTACACATCATTGTCCCCATGTAATTATTAATAGCACCCCCAGGGGTTCTGTCCTTGTGCAGGGACAGGGAGGGGCAGGCCCCAGGGACGGTGTTGACAACAAGTGTCTCCAGTGCCCGAGAGTGAGCAGGCCACAGGGAGGTAGCTGAGCCCCGTGCTTATCGCCTAGTGCTTTGAAGGCTCCGCAGAGAGGTGGGACTTTGCCGAACCTCACAGACGTCAGAAGGCCCTAAAACGGAAAACGCCAGATAAGTGCACAGGATCACGCTTATCTAGGGCCACAGGAAAGGAGCCAGGTTTAATCTCCAAGCCACACCCGGAACCAACGGTTTAGAGACTTCAGACTGCACCTCCCTACCCCTTACTCTGTAACTGTCAGCCTGTAGGTGGGGCTGGGAGATGTGGACAGGGCAGGGCTTCCTCCGGGGATGGGACAAGCACCTGGGCCCAGGGAGAAGGGAGTAGTGCTGTGCAGAGGGGTGTGTGTGTGAGTGTGTGTGTGTGTGTGTGTGTAGCTGCACATGTGTGCATATGGGTGTGCATCTGTGTGCTTGTGGTCAGTAGGCCACACTCATTGGATCTGCAGTGGTGGGGAGGAGCTAAGTCCCATGGGTACTTGGGATGGGTTTACTTCTTCTCTTGTGTGGTCCAGGAGGACTTCCCAAAACGGGGGCCTCAAAGATGGTCCTGTGGAGTGGCAGTTTGGACAGACGGACATGGGACCCAGAGGGCAGAGGCCTGGGGCATCAGAGAACACCAGGGAAAACTTCAGCAGCAAGGAGATTACAGGGAAACCACCGCTGTGAACCGAGGTGGGTAAACACACATGGAGCCGGTGAGGAAGCAGGAGACAGGCAGAGTGAAGGGCAGCTTGGATTCCCCCACCCGCTGGCCTGCAGTGGATTTACTCCCTCCAGCCCAAAGACCCTCTGGCAACCTGCTCTCCAAGAGGTCTCCACAGAAAAAAAATGCCCCCAGAAGGCTAAGAATTCTTGCTTGGGTTTCAGTGTCTTCATCTGTAGAGACAGAAAAGGCCTTCAGTGGCTTCCTTGGAGAAGAGGTTAGGATGGGCATTGTGGAATGCTGGCCAAAGAGTAGGATGAAGCAACATGAGATAGCACAAAAGGAAAAGCCACCTCCCGGCTTCAATGACCGCTGAGCCTCCGAGCAGCCCAGCGGTGTCCTGATCCGTTTCTGTGTCTAACAGCGCTGCTGGGACATTAAGTCCTCTACCCCAGCCCACAGGACCGGGCAGCCCGCCTGCGTTCTCCCCTACTCTCCTGCCAGCCCAGCCCCTCACCCTGGCGATTGCATTAAGCAATCCCCATTATCACAAATGCCTGGCATTTTTGCCTGGTAATTACAGCTCCTACAGCCCTGGGAGGATTAGGGCATGATTAGGGCATAGGGAAGACTCTGGTGGGTGGAGAGAAATACCTGCAAAGAGACTTGGCAGCCTGATTGCCTCCAGCAGTTTTTAGGCTTCCCTGCGTGCACAGTAGCCTGGACAGATCCTCCTGCGAGACTGCAGAGACCAAGGCCAGCAGCCATCTTTCCCTTGCACCCCTCCTCACCTATCCCCCTGCACTGCCCTCTAGAGCAGACACAGTAGCCCCTTGATTGCTCCCTGCCTCTGTCCCATACCCCTTTCCCTGCAAGGAGAGAGTCCTAGAGTAGAGCTCCAAGCAGTTCTCCCTCACGGAAAACCACGCACCCAGCCCTCACCTGCCGTCAGCCTCCACTTGGGGTTCTCCTGGTCTCTCATCCTCTTCTCCCCAAGGTTGGGACATGCAGACATTGAGGGCCTAGATGGTCTCTCCACTCTCTTGATTCCTCTCAGTTCCCCTTCAAGGCCTAGATTAAATGCTACTTCCTCTTGCAGACCCGTTGGAAAGCCTGGCAGCAAACAACTGTGATGTGTCAGGTCCTGTTCTGTGATTAACTCCCTTTATCTCCATTGTAACCATGGGAGGTTGCAATTGCTCAGAGGAGGCAGTTAAGACCTGAAAGCAAGTGCCCCAGGAAACAAGGTGGGAAGCGCTGGGTCAGGCTAACCTTGGGCTCCTGACCCATAGAGCTTCTTCCTTGTGCATATATGAAGTGTGCCTTTTGCCTGTCCCTGTGGCCTTTGTGAAAATCACAAGCTGTAGAGCTCCTCAAATTTGAATTATGACTCAATCGGTTTCATTCAAATGTTGATTGTGATTCTGTAGGTTTAGGATGGAGCTTGAGAGTCAGCCTTCCTAAGAAGCTCTGGGATGCTGCTGGTGATGTTGCCGGTCTAAGAATCACATTGAGTAGTGAAGCTGGAGTCCAGAGCAGGGTAGGAAGGTCCTGTGTTGCCATCACATCCTCAGCAGAGCTGGGCCGGGGTCAGCTGGGTCTTTCACTCATGGACCTCACAGGGGTTCAGGGCTTGCTGCCTCTTTCCAGGGCTGGGTTTTTGGAGACTGCCTTCCTGCCTTGATTCTGTTTTCCCCTGGGGCTCAGACATGATGACCCTGGGGAGCAGTCAGGTAGAGTCTGAAAGTATCCTTGTTTTAGGAAACCCCCAAGTTCTTGCCTAGCTCTGGCCCCCAGGAGTGCCTGCAGTCCTTCCAGAATCTATTTGTGTTACCTGTGCTGCCACTGTGGGGAACTCACAGAGAACCATCAAATGGTCTATCACTGCTGTCCTGGCCAGGGCAGAGGTGAAGAGGCTATAGCTGGTGGGGTATCTTTGGAGAGAAGGGATGAGTGCTTGTCCCCTCCTCCAGTCATGAGGACACAAGGGGCTCTGTCTCCTCTCCTAAAGTCAAGGGAGGTGGCAAGAAAACAGCTCACAAGCTCACCACATGCCCCTGGAGTGTGGGACAAGCTCACAGGAAGGGTGGCTGACTCTACCTGAGAAAGGGTTTGGTGGGAAACTGTTCCCGATGGGGGCCAAGCTCACAGACAGGCTGAGTGGGAGGGTCCTCCCTCCACCTCCGGAGTGCAGAGGTCAAAGATGCAGCAGTGCTTCGCATGGTTCAAATGTGCATCTCCCAGAAGGAAGACTTGGGCGGGTGTCTACAAAGGAAGTGGAGGGGAAGTTGGCCACAGCAGAAGGGTAGGGAGCGGCCATAAGCAGCTATCAGATAGAAGACGATCAATCCCGACTCAGCATGGGAAGTCTCCTTAGCAAGGGAGAGCCAGCCTTGCATGTGCCTCACAGAGGACACAAAGCAGCGCCCACACAGCTGCACCACACAGGTAAGAGCTTTGTGCCCCACCCCTCCTGTTGGAGAAGTCTCAGACGAAAAAGGGAAACCAAGCTGGCCACAACTCCCTCTACCACGTGGCCGCCACAGGGGGTGGAGAACTTAACACAGATGTGAGCTTGGAGTTAAGTGGCCAGTGGCCTTGCCTCCTACTGCTCATAATACCAGGGGAACATCAGTGGATTCAGCTTGCCATTTTATCCAGAGACCGAGACACAGGGAAGAGACAGAGGGAGCTCAATGGGAACTAAGGAGTCAGAATAAAGCTGATCTCTACAAAATAAAGCTGACAGCCTACCGAGGTCTGCTTGTTCTATAAACTGAGCCTGTGCATGTGTGGCACAGAGATGGGGTAGCTGGGCCCAGGACTGGCCCTTGGGGACCCAATGAACACTAAGTCACAGCTCCTAAGCATTTTGGAGGGAAGCTGGAAGGACGTTATTCCAAGTTCAAAGCCATAAAGGAGACTATGGATCCTTAATACAAATGATTGTAAAATAATAAGCAACTCACTGAAGCCAACTCAGGGTGTCCCTAGAAAACAATGTACCTAGAGAGAGAATGCCCAGGTGTGCTCAGGCACAGCCTGTATTCTCTTCCTGTGGGCGTGGCTGTATTAGGGGTGGTTCATTTTGGCATTGGGGTCTGTGAGACAGGGTGTTGGGCTGTGCCTACTCTTCATTCCAGGACATCGCACTACACACGTACCTGCCTCTCAGCTTTGGCTTCGAGAGAAGTAAGTACTTTGTACTTCCTTGGAGCTGCTCTCTTCAAGCAAGGTTAAGAGCAGTTTGTTTTCCCTAGCCTTGCAAAGAGCCCCTGGCCAGAAGGTTAAGTGAGCTTTATTGAAAAGACACACTTTTCCTCCCCAGGCTGATAAACAAAGCCTGTGCAGGGAAACTGACTTCCTCCCCGGGGCACTCAGCTGGAGAGGTCCATCCCTGGCCAAGGGAAACAAATACATAAACATTTCAGAGATATATAGGAAGCATTTCTGCTGGAAACCTGCTGTGAATGCTGACTGAAGTTTACACAGCACACCCCACTGGGGCCTTGGCACAACCTCGGCAAAGCAGTCCTCGCCTTCTGTTTCCCTGCCGGCCGGGTTGGATCCTCCTTGCTTCTCCTCGAAGAACGGCAGTCAGTCCACTGCTTATGCCCAGCCACAGGGAGCCAAGACAAGCTCTGTGGCTGTCATCACCGAACACCAGCCTCACCCACTACACGCTTGGCTCCCAGAACGAAGGCAGCCAGCCCTGCAGAGGTACACAGCCACTAAGGCATAAATATGGAGTATCTCCCAAGGACTCACGTACTGGCCCCCAGTGCAGCAATGTTCCGAGCTGGGACCCCATTGGAGGAAGTAGATCGTGGGGGACACGTCTTTGAAGGGTGTATCTTGCCCCCAGTCCCCTCCTCTTGGCTCTCCTCCTCCTTCTCTGCTTCTGGTTGCCATGAGTCAAGCAGCTTCGCTCCTCCATGGCCTCCTGCCATGGCGCTCTGACTCACTACAGGTCCAGAGACAACAGTTTCTGTCCAACCAAGGATAGAAACCTGTGAAACTGTCAGCTCAAAATACACCTTTCCTCCTTTAATGTTTTTTCCTCAGGTATTTGTCACAGTGATGCAAAGCTGACTATAAACACTCCTATCATGGCTTATGTCCTAAGCCCCTGGTGCATATGGCAGACACAGTAGGAATGCAGCCCTAACCTTCCACAGAACCCCCAAGTCACAGCATAGAAGCTTTCTGGGAGCAGTGTCAGCCCCAGGGCAGTGGCTCCTGCGGCTTTGTTATTATCATCTTCCTAGTTTCTCACATGGACACCCATATGATAAGGACTCCTGGGGGCTGGGTGCTCCACTTCCATCCCTCTCTATCCCCCTTTGCAAACCAGTGCAGGGCAGCCCTGGACTCTGGTGTTTTGTCTTGTTTTGCTTTGTTTCCTTTCTGGTATTGTGATTTGAACCCAAGGGCACTCTACCACTGAGCTATGTATTCCCTGTGCTTTTTGTTTTGAGACAGAATATTGCTAAATTTCTCAGGCTGGCCTTAATCTTGCAGTCTTCCTTCCTCAGCCTCCTCAGTAACTGGGATTATACACATGGACTTTGGTTTTGACAGAATGACATTCTCTCTCTCTCTCTCTCTCCCTCCCTCTCTCTCTCTTCCCCTCCCTCCTGTCCTATCTCTTTTCACCTACTTCTTCTTTGCCAGCTTCCCATTGCATTACTGCATTTTCTCATACTCCTTACATTATAAATGAACAGCATAAATGAAGCTCAGACTGTTGATCATAATGTTCTGCCCATTCCAACCTCCCCTGTCTTTGCTCTGGGACGTGAGGGGCTTCAAAGATCTGCCAACCCACATTTTCAGTCAGTTCTCTCCCCACATGTCCCCCGCAGTCACAGAGAGGGAGTCAGCCCAGTTCTTCTGTTTGCCTCAGTCCTATTAGCCCCTCTGACTAAGATACCTTTCCTGGAGGACTGTTCGTCTCATCACAGCCAAGCCCACTTCATGCTCGGGGAGGCCCTGAGCAACCCAGATCTGCCCTGAGATAGGCTTACCTTGAGCCACAGCAGCCCCCAGATACACAGCTTATGATTTAGCCTCGTGCCATAGACCTGTTCTGGTTGAGTGGAAGACAAGAGAGGCCAGGGAACCAGCCATGTACAGCCCTGGGGCAGAAGGGATTGGCTGTCTGCAAGAACACCTAGTTCTTGCAAGGGTTAGGAACTAGGAACTGTCCTTGCGTGTAGCTGTCATGGCTCTGAGGCCCCCTACCACCCCTACCCCAACCCAGAGCAGACCACATGCTCCTTTTGTACCAGTGGAACAAAGAAGTCTCCATCCTCAGTGCAGGTTTTACTCTTGCTTTATAGAAAACTGACTACCAGAAATAACAGCTGCCCTGGTCTCCAGGGTCAACCATGTCAGATACCTAGGTGAGGGCAGGGAACAAAGGAGAGATGCAAACAAAAGCAGCAGAGTCGCTGGTGGCCTCCTTCCCGTCCTTGGCAGTCAGGGTCAGCGGGAAAGCAATGCAGCCACACGCAGGGCCCCTGCCCCAGCCTTGATGGCCTTACATGGGAGGAGCAGGGAGGTTCTGCTTGTTTGTTGCAGTGACATCTTCTGAGAGATGTGGGGGTGGGGATGACATCTTCTTAGAGACTTGCCCCCAAAGGTCTGGGGTTCAAGGGTCACCCAGGGATGAGCAGTGGAGCCATAACCTTAGCTGCATCCAGGGTCACAGGATGGGTTCTGAGCCATTCCAGTCCACAGAGGCCCCCTTCCACCTAAGGACAGAGCAACAGAAGGAGAGTGAGAGCAGCAGGGGAGCAGGCGAGAACCCTCTCTTCCCCGGACTCACCAAAAGTCTCACCTCAGAGGATTGACGACTTCCGGTTTCATCCTAACCACTTTCCCCTTTCATGGATGCACATAATGCCACACACCCTCATGACACATGGGTACTCCAGGACCTTAGAGGTAGCGATGGAGAGGACAGAGGGGGAAGGTGGTTTACCCATCTGTGCCACAGCTGACTCTGTGATGGGCGCTCTGGGCCCTCTGCTCATGTGAATGCTCCAAGTATAGAGGCACATTTGGAACCAGCTGCTTTCCAGAGGTGTCTGATAGTGGCCCTTTAGAGACACCTGTGGAGGACTAAGAAAGTAGACACCTGAGGTGTCCAAAGTGCTGGAACCCAGAAAGATGGGGAGAGAGATACAGGCAGGGCTGGCAAGCAGAACATCACAAGGATTCTGGTTTTTCTCTAAGACCCACAGTGGGCCAGTAAAGGGCTCTGATCTGACTCATGCTCACTCTGATCTTCAATCTGCTTTCCTTTTGGTTGCAGTCAAATTCCCGGTAGCCATAAAGATCATATCTTCCCTTGTTGTGTATTTTCTATACTTTACACCATTTCATTTCTCTTCGAAGGAGCAAGAAGATTTCTTGATATTTGGAGAAAAAATTATCTTAGTGTTAATGCTGTGCTTTTTGCTCCCATAGACAAGTTTGGTGCAGAAGATCATGTTTGCATACAGCTCATTTGGGATCAATTACTATCCCAGTCTCCTCCTCGCTCCACCCAGCGTGCTGTTTGGACACATTTCCTGGGGCCAGTGGAGAAAGTGTGAATGTCATATTCATCACAGTCTTGACACAGGACACACAGCCCTGCCCCATGCTGTGCACCCCAATCACCAGCTGGAGACCTTTGGCCTATGCATGAGTGCTGACTTGTATCCTCTTGTTAAATGCTCTGCACAAAGGCTGAAATGGGGAGATGCTGGAAAACTTACTTGGCTATGAATGGTAACAATGTTTGAGGGAACTCTTTCCAAAATTATCTTTGTGCTCCTTTCAGTGGCAAGTGTTGATATTCAGTGATACTCAGAGATCTCACCCAGGTGGGCTTGTATAGCTTTTGGGCAATCAATCTTTCCTTCCAGCATGAAAGCCTGAGAGTACTACTTCCCCACCTGGCTGGCCCTCCCCCAGTTCCTGTGGACACAAGCGCTCAGAAGCAGATCTAGAAATTCAAAAGTACGTGCATGTCTTTTAAAAAGAACTCTTTTAACAATAAATGTGGGAAGTACCATCTAAATAAGACCCATTCCCAGCCTAAAGTGTGACAAAGATGCATGCTAACACTTCCCACACTCATCAGTGAGCCCTGCCTCCCCTCAGTGTCAAATGTCACTGTGTGAGTTGGAAAGAGCAGCATCACTCATTCCACTGGACATGAAATGATTAAGTCATTCTGTGGGCTCTGGGTGCTTTGACGAGACTACTAGACTATTTCCAACCAGTCTGTTAGTCTATTTCCCAAGCTTCTGCATGCCAGGCTGATCCAGATGCTTTGGAGTTGAGCTGCTTTGATGGAATATAGCCACATCAGAGCACTCATCTTCACTGCTTGATTAAGAGACAGCAGCACTCTGTTTGGAGACAACTGGACATGCCATGGAGAAGTCAGTCTGCTCTTAGTTGATAACTGCTGGTACTATTAGAGGGTGGAGTCTGGTGATGTCAGACTCAGGGGAGCTAATATAGGTCTGATCAGCAGGGAAAATGGCCACTACTCTGATTTGCACTGCCCAGAAGTAAGATAGTCTGAGAAGGCATCGTGTTGATCCCTGGTTTCTAGGGCCTGGTCCAGTCTATGCACTGACTGGGTTAACAGCACATTAGCCTTCTACAGCAACATAATACAGTGTTCAATGGAGTCTCCCACGATGCTTGAGATTTTCAATTTTCTGTCTCCCTTCATAATCTTCACAGTTTTGCAGTATGTAATTTTAAAAAGTTTTTATTGTTATATTAAGATTTGGGGTAAGCATCCAAGTCTTGGGTGTTATAACCACTCTTGAATCCAGGTGCCCAAGGGGCAGCAGAAAGGAGCACAGCATTCCTGCCCTCAGCCTGGTTCCCAAGGTCCTTACCATGCAGCCTGTACCTTCCCCATTCAGGCAAGCCGAAATTCCTCTCATGATCCCAATTTGCAAACTTCCCAGATCTTGGCAAAAATGGGATTTGGCTTCAGTGCAGGGTTGAGTCACGCTCATCAGCTGCTAGACAACATCCGTGTCACACCAGTGTCTAAGTCTGCCTGTCGTGCTATCGGATTTCTGCTAGAGTTTGAGGCTATTTGTGGAAATAACTAACTATCCATCCTAGACAACAGGTGCAAAGGAAAGGAGATGCACTAGAGAGAAGTAGTTTTGCAACGATAGTAGAAAATCAGAGACGTTTTAAAAACTGAAAGTGCTGAGACAGGACGAGTGTTGTTGTGAATGTCTATGAGTCAGTTACAAGGCTGAGTAGAAAGAGCTCTGTGTATGAAACCAACAGCAATTAGTGATGGTGGTGACAGGGGAGGGATTGAGTGGAAAGGCTTCTGAGTGTGCAGTGGGAGAGGCGGCCTCAGTACCCCAGGCTCACTCGTCAAATAACTCAGGAGGCGGCCAGTAGCATGACAGTTTAGGCATCTTTGCCATTTGGGACTGGATAAGTCTTTGTTGGGGCATTTTCCTGTGCATTGTAGGAAATCTGTCTCTGGCTGATGACAACTAAAAATGTCTCTGACTACCAAGTATCCCTGGAGGTGTAAAATCACCCCCACAAAAGTCCCCTGGCTTAGAGGTTGAGCTGGGCGAAAATGCCTGGTCCTTGGAGTCTAAAATCAACCCTTACATCATGGAGACAGCCACATCGTGACCTCAGATAAAGCCTGTTCCTCACTAGGGACGAACACTGCAACAGCTGGACCACTCCCTACCTCAGCAGATTTGCAATGTTGAGGAACCTGCTTCATTTCACGGGGGGAAAAGTTTCCCCCACCTGTGGCCGTGGCCTTGCTGTGCTCTCCACCCGTGTGCCATTCTCCCCCCCTGCCCACTCTCCTTCAGAATCAGATCTGGGATTCCTCCTGGCAAAAGTGAGCTCTGGCTGCCAGGCTGCCTGGGGACCCCTTAGCACCTGGGCCAGGCTCAGGGCAGAACTGGTGTCCCCTGTCACAGGGGGACTGTGGCATGGAAATGCCTCTCCAGCCCCAACTGCTTCTCCTGGACACCTGCTCTGGAGCCCACTACCCTCTCATGCACTCATCAGGGAAGCATGGGTCTTCAGTCACACTTCATTCTCCTTCTCTTTGACCAGGTGGTTATGAAGCCCTGCCCATGGCCACAACCACTGTCTCTGGTCCCCGACTCTGCTTCCTCCTGGGCCCTCACCCTACTTGCTACCACTAGATTCTTCCACTCCCTGCACCCCATTCCTTGTGCTCCCCAAAGGAGAAGGACTGCCTTCTGCTGCTCTTTTCTTGATCTCACAACAGCTCAGGGAAAGGATGGTGATACTCATGGACATAAGGGAAAAACTAGGCCAGGAGCAGAATCCATACATGACAACCACAGAGCAAAGTCAGGGATGTGTACGGGCAGCAGAGCAGCAGTAGGGCCTGCTTGGTGTGGACAGGGAGGTGGTGGGGACACCATGGGGGAGGGGCACTGTGATCAGGGAACCCTGGAAAGGTTGTCAGTGGGAAATATAGGAGAGGGGACTCCTGGGGGCAGGGACACCACTGAGAGAGGTGGGCATTCTGTCCCAGGCCCATGAAGGCACTGATCCCAGCTGGAATTACACTTTTAATTTCTTGTCTAGGACTCCAAACAAAAACACGTGGGCCCAGCTCCAGGCCTGGTTATGAGCTCTTGCCTCTTCTCTCTGGATGGCTGACAAGTTTTTCATTTTCTCCCACTCCAGCTAGGCTGAAAGCCTGAGAGGGGTCATTGTGTGTGTCCTGTTTGGAAATGACCCTAAATGGGTCTGGTTTTGCTGACATGGGTAGAGAATTCAACAGGGGAGGGAAGGGAAGCAGACCCCACATTCCTGACACAGAAAAGGTAACAAGAGACTCTCTAAGGCTGAGAAGTGCGTCACACCAAAAGTAAGGACAACATGGGGACCCGGGGATGGTTCCAATTAGGATGCTCTTCTCCGAAGGCAAAACCCAGTCTGGGCTTGTGCAGTGTCTCTATGGCAACAGAGCCAGGTGTCAGGAAGTCACATTGTCCTCTCAGTGACCTTCCGCTGGGCTAGGACAGCGAGGCCCTAAGCTGCTCATGACCGGAGGTATGACTAGGGAAGAGACTCCATTCGGGAGACCCCGCACTTCTGTCTTTAAAAGAAGGGGCTCCACTAAGTGGTGTTCCAGGACCTTTCTGTGGATTCAGGCAAGTTGCCAGGGGGCCAGATGTGTGGTGTGGCCAGTGCTGGGTCAGGGCTGAGCCAGGGCTTCTTGCAGGGCAGCAGAGCCGGGCCAAGAGTGAGTGAGTGGAGCATCTGGATTAGAACAGGGTTGATTCTGAACTTGGCTTCGATTTGATCATAAGGTCTCTGAGAGTAGGAGTCAATTCTTATCTAGTTGTTGCTTCCCTGAAGTCCAGCTCAGGAGTTCACTAGAGTTGGTGTGGTGAGAGGGAAAATCCAGCCGTCTTCCTGGTAGCTATCTAATCACTCAGCCCATCCAGGAGGATGGACAAGATGGGATGTGCATTTAGCTGCATCTCACCAGGTACCCGGAATCGAACTGTGCCTTGGAAATGACCTGAGCGTAGGCCATGTACCAGGCAGCAGGGCGCACCCCAGCCCCCACCCCTCAGGTCCCAGAGACAAGACCATTCCAGTGGGTCCTCAACGTGACCTTGCAGACCCCCTTCCCAAGTTGCTTCTTGGAGCTGTTTGAGAATCCAGGATGAAAACAAAATGCAAAGCCTTTGTAATCCAATCTCTTGGAGTAGGATTCCAGGGGGCTAAACCTGCTGTTTCCCATTACAGTGCTGTTATCTGATGGGTAGAGGGAATGGACACAGACATCCCACTCTTCCTCTATTGCTCAGCTTTTCTGGGAAGAATGCTGGGAAAGTCTTACTGTGTTAGCTGACCAGGCAGCCCCACTGTGGGAGTGGGGAGAACAGGCCAGTAGAAGGCGCAGAAGACTGGGCTTAGGAGGAAAGTCCCTAGCCCAGCATGTCATGCAGGGTGGACAATGGTAGATGAAAACCTCCCTTGACAACTGACTCTTACCAGGCAGACACAGAGGGGACATGGGATGGGGGAGGTCACTAGATCAGCTCCTCAGAGTGTGTCCCCAGGACCAGTAGCACCAACAGCTCTAAGGACTCCTTAGAAAAACAAACCCGGGCCCTGCCCTGGGCGCCTTGCAGCAGGAGCCCTGGGTGGCCAGAAATGTGTTCTGATACATTCTCTCCAACATCTGGATGCCCCTGGAGCTTGAAGACCTCTGCTCTGGAGCAAGACCTCCCAGTGCACAAGCCATGAACAGACATGGGCTCTCCCAGACACTGGGCAGCTGGGGAGGGTCTGGGGCAGAGTCCCCAGGCCTGCTGTCCCCGAGCCTGTGTGCTGCCCAAAAGGAGTTACTCTCTCTCTCCCTCTGTGACAAGCCCCTGAGACACTGCTGGAGATGCTGCGGTTCGGCCTTGTCCAAACTCACGGCAGGGAGCACAGTTGAGCACAGGGAGGCCCCAGCCTAGACATCTGTCCCCAGATCTACGCCTTGCTCCCTGAGGCAAGCCGCCTCTCCAGCTTCCCTCATCACCTGACATTTGCCACATGGCATGGGGAAGGAAGCCCTGGGAGACAGTGGCACCTGGTGCCACACATCCACCCTCCAAGTGTCTGGCCTGAGATCCCTGTCATGCTGGTTCTTGGGCTCCCAGATAGGCCAGAGCCCAAAGTCAAACAACTGCCAATTAGGACTGTACCCCACAAATCCAGTTGGTCCTCATGTTGAAAGGAACTTTAAGTCTGGAGATAGAATAATTTTCTGGAGAAAGCGGCATTTTCTGCCCAGAGTGGGCAGTGGGAGAATTGGGGGCAGACCTGGCAGGGGTACAGAGACACAGAGCCAAATGGAGGTCCCAGCCAGAGCCCCAGAAGAGGCTGAGCCTGTACCCTGGGTGTGGTCTGAGCCCTGTAGGGCTGTGCAGGAAGGATGTGGCCTCCATGCCGAGTTACACTAGGTGCCAAGGCCAGTGTCACCTCCCTTCCCTACTATAGCCCTTCTCTCATCACCTGGAATGAGTCGCCCTTTGTACATGAAAGACAGTGACCTGCACGTACCCTTAATCCCCTGATGAAAACAGTCCCGGCACATGACCCTGCAAGAATGCTGCGTCCCTGCCCGGGGGAGGCAGGGTGGACAGCTGGGGACTGGGCCGGGGCAGTGTAGTGAGGATGTCAGGTACCCTCCATTTCCCTGCCCTAGTGGTCTTTCTCAGCCCATTCGGGGGCTCATCCCGCCTGCCTGCAGGTGGGCAGCAGACCTGGGCTCCAGCTGTGCCCTCTGAATCTCAGGGAGTCAGAGCTGGGCCTGGGCCGTTGTCCACATCCCCTACCTGGCCCCGGTCACTTCCCAGGGAGGAACATGGATTCCGCCTCAGGCCACACCAAATCCTGAATGAATGACTGACTCATCAAGAGAGCTAATGTAGTAGAGTGCTTGGTAAAATCTCAGCACTCTCCTCCAGACGCCTGTGAGCCAAGAACTACCACTGTCCCATTTTGCAAATGGCAAAGGGAGATACAAATAGATGAAGTCCAACAGCTCACAGCAGAGCCGGGGTTTGGCCCGAGCAGCCTGGGTCCAGCACCCAAGCTTCTAGTTGCTGCAACTTTGACTGCTGCTCTGGAGGAAGGGAAGAGAATCCGAGGTCCCCCACCACCCAGGCTGCCCTCTTCCATCACAGCAATGCATGCCGTGACCTCCTGGAGGCCCCTACCCCGGGCTTGGAGCAGGCTCCCTCACCCTAATGACCTCCCAGCCCAACGGAGCGTGGCCCCAGCTGGGAGCCCAATAGAGAACTCCGGGGGAAGTGAGCCCTGGCTCCTCCAGGGTCTGGGCCCCCCCACCCCACTCCTGGGCCTCAGCCTCCCCATCCCCTTTGAAAGTTACACCTCTACTGAGTTTTCAGGGCAGCCATACAGATGGTGCTGCTGCAGCTTCCAGCTCCTGCCAAACCAGCAGCGCCCCTCCTCCTTCCAGCCAGACGTGGTCAGCACACAGGGTGCTGCACCTGGATGGGGCACAGCGCCACTTGGCTGCGGGGACCTCCCAGATCTGTGAGCCACACGCCACCTGGGCCACAGCGAGAAGTGGGGAAATGACTTTCTGCACGAGCCCCAGGTCCAGTGTCTTTCTGATCTATATGGGTCTCACCTCCCCACATCCCTTGGGGCCCTCTTCCTGCAGGCCTGAAACCCCACTGCCTCACATCCCAGTCATTCGGGGTGAGATTTTAAAGCCAGAGCCGGCCGGACTCACTTGGTTCTGATGCAGAGCTCCAGAGGAGGGACAAGGCCCTTGCTGCTGTCCTCAGGGATGGTCTGCGTGGTGTCTGGGCGGGAGGAGGAGAGAGCAGCACATGTCACTCCTGGGCTCTGCGCTCACCCTGCAGTCAGGCAAGCAACCATAGTCCTGCTCACCAGACTATGTGCCCTCATTTCTATCTCAACTAGACCCAGCTCCATTCCTGGCCACAGACACGCACTTGAATAACTCACTGGTCTCTCATCTCCAGCCTCCATCCCACTCTTGTGCCCTGCTTTTGCTACCACGATACTCTCTAAAAACGCATCTGACCTCATCACTCCTCTGCTCCAAAACCTTCTATGGCTCCCTATTGCCTGAAGAATAAATCTAAACTTGTTGGCCAATTTCAGGGCTCCTGCCATGTGGTCTTAACTTGACTTAACACCCTTGCCACCATTAGGAGCTCAAGAGGCACCCCAGAACCCCTTCTACAGGAGGCCCTGCAAACATTGCTCCCTGACAACCACTGGAGGGAATCTGCATTTTCCTCTGGCCACCCAGAGCAGGTAGATAAGGCTGGTATCTGAGCGGCCTGGAGGCTCCCTGAGGGGTGGGCTGGGGTGGCGCACCAATGGTCAGCCGGATCTGCTCCTCTTGGTTGGCCAGGCCATCATAGTAGTACAGGTCAAAGAGCCGCTCGGCCCTCCAGTCGGACAGGAGCTCAGACTGCAGGCTGAAGAGGATGCTGAAGTGGCTCTCACTGCATACCACCCAGATGGGGTACCTCGGGGTCTTCAGGAAGCAGCCAACCTGGAAGGTGGGAGGGGCTGATGAATCTGTTGTCCCAAGATAGGAGCCAGGACACCTTCTGTCCACACCAGGACAGGCTGACTTCCAAGAGGTCAGCTCCTGCTGCTGCCCAGACCCCAGGCCAGTGTCCTGGAGCTGCCCTGCCTGCTCAGCGCTCCGAGGTCTTTCCTGCACAGACCCGGACCGGGGCATCACCTCAGCTTCCTCCTACCCACCCAGTTGTTCCTGGACTTACCCATGTGGCATCCATAGTCCCTTCACCCGGCCCCCTCTGCTCAGGTCTGCTGTGCTCCTCACCTGGACCAGGGCAAAGACCTCAAGTTGCAGGCCTTTGCATGCTCTGTCCATGGTCTGGGAAGCTCCTCCCCCTGGAGTGCCATATCACCTAAATTAGCCAATCCAGGGACAGCGAGCACATACTCCTTCCCTGGAGCACTTAGCAACTGCCCCCATTGACCATAGCGGCATAGCACATTCCCTTCCTTATGACACCCATCACCTCAGCCTTAGGAGCCCAGGGTATGAGTCCATGATGCACAGAAATTCTTGTGAATGAATGGGGCCTTGGACTAGGACCATGCCTTGAAGGTGAATAGGACTGGGAGACATGGGGAGATAAGAGGGAAGAGGCAGGCAAGCAGTCTGGTGTGATGGGAGGAATAAATGACTGCAGAAATTAAGAGTGTAGTGGGGCATTCAATAGGAGGAGTAAGAGAGAAGAGGGTGGGGCAGCATGCAGATAAGGAACAGGAACTTCCTTCGGATGAGGGATTCTCTGAATGGTTCAAAGCCTGGGATCCCACGCAGGAAGGTGTCTGAGGAAGATACTACAGATTGGGAATCAGGGGCCTCAGTACATTGCCACCATTCAGCTTGCAATGGGGAATACTCACCAAGGACCCCTGAATGTCAGGTGGGTTCTACCCCTCAAACCCAGGCATGCTCTACACTCTCTCCTTCTATCCCCCCACCCCCAAGTTCCCCAGGCAGCATCTCTCCCCACCAGGGGCCCTGGTTTATGCAGCTATGTACGTGCCACTGGCCAGGCTGATTCTGGCCTAATCCCCACCAGCCCCAGGGAGATGTTTGCCTACTCAGGTATTTAAGTCACTGCCTGTGGATTAAGGAAAGAATGGGAATTATTTTTCCAGTGGGCATACTTTCTCTAGGGCCTGTGTCAGGACAGTGGCCCAGCAGCTGCCTCCTCAGAGGTGACTCTGGGCGAGGGGTGTCTGGGACAGAGGGGGTCCACTCAGAATGTCCTCAGTGAGACCTGCCCATGAGAACAGCCTCCTCTAGTGGACTAGCAGGAGGACCATCTTTACAATGGACTCATCGCTTTCTTATTATCCTCAGGCCCTTCTGTCCTAACACCACCAGGACGCCCATGCAGCCCCGTGCGATTTTAAGTGTGACTTCGGGCTTACTGTTTGTGAGGTGTGGGGCACTTTGATGTCCAGAAGGATGTGGCTGGACATGCCTGACCACATGGCACACTTGGCTGCATTCTGTGGCCCCCAAGAGGTTTTACTGGGGATGGCCCTGGCTGTGACAGACAGCCTTGTGGCAGAAAAGGCAGCAAAAGAGCCTGGAAGCCAGCCGGGAAGCAAGCCTGCACACATTCAACCACCCTGGATTTTCCAACAGAGGGATACAAGGGCAGCTGGCCATATATAAATCACATAGCAATCAAGAGATTAGGAGGGGAACAAGCTGCCTGGAGAGTTTATAAATGAGGCCTCACATTCAGGATCCCCTTCCAAGTGAGTGACATTTTCTAGAGACAAAACTCACTTCCTCTGGACTCCTAAGCAACTGAAGGCTTGGGATGAGGGGGGCTGGAGGCCGCATTCTCTCAGCACAGTCCAGGCTTTCTCCCGATGGGGACTGTGCCACACCCCGAGGGACGGTGTATCATTAGTGAGGCTTAAGCTGCAAAGGTCATGAATGACCTGCAGCCGGCCTGGACTGCTAAACCAGGAGCGCTTGTTTATAAGGATCAGTGTTCTACTGCAGACAGTTGTGGTCTTGTCTATGAGCGCAACACTCACTCAGCATGATTTATACTTCTTGCCCTGTACCACGTTAGGCAGCGGGGACACAGTACGGAAGGGAACCTGAAGAGGCCTGGACTTAGGGAACTTCTCAGGTTAATAGGGATGACAGAGAGTATTCGAACAAATACATTTGCACTGCACTCCAGTGACTACCAGGACACCACTATTTTGTTTTGTTTTGTTTTGCTTTGCTTTGTTTGCATCACTCAGAAAGACAGAAAGTTGACACAGGTGATGCACTGTCCACTGGGATAATGCACTGCAATTTCAGGAGTGTTCCAAGGTGTGACTTCACACTTGCATCTTGAAAGCAATGAGATGTGACACTTAACCCAAGAGGAGGCATATGAAGGAAAGAGTATTTGGGTGGAGAATGACAAGGTGGGAGAGGGAACCACAAGAAGAGGCCCCTGATTAGAGTGACAATAAAGACAGGAAAGATGTGTCTTGGAGAAAGTAACCTGAAGAGCAGGAAAGGCAGGGCCTTTGGAAGGCAGATCATGTGCAAAGGCCCAGAGGCAGGGACGAACCAAGAGGCTGAAGCCTGGTGTCTAAGGCGATAGTGGGCTGGGGGGAGGGAATGAGGTGAGAGGGAGGGCAGGAACAGGTCTTGGAAGGCCTTGTGGAGTTCAGAGAATTTGGAATTTTATTCTCTGTGTTAGTTTGCTTAGGCAACCAAATAAGGCTTAGCATTAATTATTGTCTCCCAATGGCAGAGCCTAGAAATATGTAATCAAGGTGCCATTCTGGTTATTGGGCTGGTGGAAACCATCTTCTTCCCTGTTGTGACATGGTCCCCCTGCGTGTGTGACTGAGTCCTATTATCTTCCTCTCACGATGATGTAGGTTCATTTGGATTAGGGCTATGCTAGGGACCCCATTCTAACTTAATCACCACCTTAAATACCCTGTCTCCGAATACAGTCACACTTGGAGGTACGGGGGCCTAGGACCTCACATGTGAATTTTAAGGGAACACAATTCAGCTCATAGCATTCTCGGATTAGTATGAGTAAGTGGATGGACAATAGCATTTGCTGGGCTGAGGACAATCAAAGGAGGATGTGCTTTCAGGAGAACTCCTGTCAAGCTCTGTTTTCCTGTGGATTCCTTCAGGAAGACAGGAATACACAAACCTTGTAGGTCACGGGAGCTCTGGGGGCAGGAAGCACCCTGTCCTCCCATGGTGCCTTGGCACCCTCACCCGCACAGCCAGGGACTTGGCCTTCCAGCTGTGGTCTGCAGCACATTCTGACCCTCACTAGGGAGCCTCAGCCTGGGTGCACTCTGGAGTTCAGGAAGGGAGGAAGAAGTTACATGGCCAAGACTAGCTCAGTGCGGCCACGTGTGCACAGGACCCAGCCAGGCTGAGGCAGGAGGCCAGTTGCATACAGCAAGGAGCACGTTTCTCTGGTCCAGAGTTTCCTGTTTGCCCTAGGCACATCCTGAGTGTGGGTCATCTGAGAAGCTTGTCTATAAGTAGGACATCCCATCCTTGATCTCCTACACACTCACTAAAGGCCCCGGGACCTGGCTTCCAGCCAGAAGTCACGGTGAGAAGCCTGGAGACAGACCGTGAGCAAGAGGCAGGCCTGGGGCCTCGCCTATGCGGACAAAGGCATCAGGATCCAAGCTGTTCTAAATGCAAAATCTTCCCTCAATGGAGCAAGACAGGCCAGACCAGAGCATGAAGGCTGACTCTGAGTCCAAGTCTGAAGTGGGTGCTGAACCTGCCTGGGGTCCTAGATCCAATGTGTCTAATGATGCAGGGTCCTAGGTACTCAGGGACAGAAGGTATGGCAGGTGATGTTAAAGGAGAGGAGTACTGTTCCTGGGGTTCTAGGTCCTTCCTTGGCCTTCAGGAAAAGGACAGGCCAAGGCCCAGCCTTCAGTGGGCTTTGGAGACAAAAGGTGGCAGCTGGAGTGCCATCTTGGTTAAACACCGGCTGCAGGACAGAGGACAGCATCCTCTTCCTGCAGAGAGACGACCCAACCCAGCCATAGTCGAGTCCTAGGCCAGCAAAGGGGGCTATGGCTATGTGAATCCAAGTACTCTATGAGGGGAAGACAGCTGTGGGGCCTGAAATTCTTCAGCAGTCATCCTATTCCAGGGGAAGCATGACCTCCACTGATCTTCACATCAATTACCCTCTACTGACCAATGGAAAATAGTTTATGTTTGACCAACGCCCTGGACACAAGAATGAAACCAGGGCTCATGATGAGCCTGGGGAGTCTACAAGCCTGACCCAGGTCCCCTATTTTAGCCCATGGAATTTTGACTTGAAGGCTTTTAGAGCCCACCCAGGGCCTTATGGTCAAGAGCCTTGGCGCACCTCACTGGCCACGTGGCCACATTCCTGGGTTCCCTCCTGATGCCAGCACAATGGGGCTGAGGGAAGCAGTCCTCACTCTCCTCTCCCTAAGTCTCTGGAGCCCACAAGTCTGCACTGTGTGAGCCACGGGCACCGCCCAGAGAGGAGATCTGGAGATAGGGCTCACCCCATGGTCCACGAGCAAGCGACAGCGCATGTGGTTGTGTGAGAAGGGTGGGATGAAAACACCAGTTCCCTCTCATCTTGCAAATCCATTCACCTGGTGATCTCTAGGGACCCCATCAGGTGAGTCTGTCCAGGCTCTGGAATACAGGGTGAATGAAGCCTCATCAAAGCCCTCCAACAATCTGCACAGGGTCAGCCACCAGTAAAAGAAAGCTCTCACTGCCACTCAGGACAATGCTTTCCATATAATCAACCACAGAACAGCAGACTCCCTAGATGAAAAGCAAAGCCCAGAGAAGGTTCTACGGCAGCTGGGGCAGGCAGTCAGAGTTCATGTATCCCCAGCCAGCCTTCCTTAGACCCTGTTCATGCTCCCCAGGGGTTGAGC
Organism: Dasyprocta punctata; assembly: GCA_004363535.1. Taxonomy (NCBI): domain Eukaryota; kingdom Metazoa; phylum Chordata; class Mammalia; order Rodentia; family Dasyproctidae; genus Dasyprocta; species Dasyprocta punctata. Next base: position 74,775 of record RJWM01000965.1, read on the forward strand.
CACCAATGCCCTGCCCAGCTCCATTTGGAAGCCTGACCCTTTCTGAGACCCCAGCTGCAGTAAGGGAGGAAGTAGAGGGACCATGCCCCCAAAACAAGACCAGTGCCTTGAGGGAGTGACTTGTGTCCCCACAAATAGTATGTAATCTCCCAATGCCTCTGAACTGGGCCATATTTGGGTATAAGGTTATCGCAGATGAGATTATCTAAGCTGAAGTGGGCCCTTCCTTCAGTCAGGTCCTCAGAAGACAAGAAGACACACAGAGAGAAGATGGCATTTGACAAAGGAGACCAAAACGAGGGTAACGTATGTATAATCCAAGTGATACCAAGATACCAGAACATGCCAAAGGCCAGGAGAGATAAGAAGTCTCTCTGTGGGATTCAGATGAACCTGGCCTCTGCTGACTCACCAGTGTCAGACTTCCAGCCTGCAGGATTGTGAGAGAATGAATTTCTGCTTTTCAAGCCATTACATTTGTGACCTACAATCTCTGGCCCCTGTTCTTGGAGAAGAGGCCCTCCTGAACCAACACACACACACACACACACACACACACACATAACCCAATGCAGCCACAGTCACACTATAAATCCCTAGAGGGCTTTTCCTGACAATCTTTCCCTAGAACAGGCTTTGGGTCTGAATTGCAAGTCTGTATTCACGTGCAGGGAAGCCACTTCTCTCCCCCATGGTTTGGGCTGGACCTGAGCTCGGAGGCCCCTCAGGGAGCCAGACTCCTTGGGGTCTGGAGACTGTGGCCCTATGGGTACCTGGCATACATTGTAGTGCTCGAAGAGAGATAAGAAGCCAATGTCGCTGCGGGCAGCAATGCCTCGGAGGAGTGTGATGTTTCCATTCCCAGAATCCAGCTCCACCACGTCGTTGAAAACATTAGATACAGCTCTCCCAGTCAGCAGCAGATTGACAAGTTCCTGTTGATGAGAGAAGGGGAAGGCCACACCAAGTCTGAACCAGCTGCAGGAGGGTGGAGGGGACACTGGGAAGAGAGAAAAGGGTGGGGATGGAAGAAAGCAAGGATGGAGGGAGACTGTCAAACTCTATATTCCCACAAGCCCCAGTGGGAGAGTTGCCAGCTTCTGTCATCAAACCAATAGCAGACACTCATTCGTCATTATTCCACAAGCATTCAGGGAGTACCAACTGTATTAAGGACCCTGTCCTAGGCCCCAGTCCATTAGAAGGACCTTGGGGTGGGCAACACAGGGCTCCATGCCCAGGTCCAGGGTTGGGGGCTCAGATATGTGGCTGTGAGGTTGAAGTGAATTCTAGGATGTGTCTGGAACTATAAAAATGTACACACCGCCCATTCCAGGGCCTAGAGGGATGAAAAACCACACATGATTAGGAAAGAGTAGCTGTGTGACGTTCTGAGTCTTGAAGGGTGATTTTTTTAAAAGTAGCTTTCAATTGTGAGATAACTTTATACTCAATAGAAGTTATAAAAATAGTACAGAGTTCCTGTACACCCTTCACCCAGCTTCCCCCCAAAAATAACAACTCACAGGACCAGAACACGTGCTCACAACCAGGAAACCACCATGCTCAGCACCCACCGCACCCCAGGTTTACTCAGATCTCACTGGGGACAACAGCAGGTTGTGATGAAGCAGGGGCCCCGGAAAAATGTACTGTGAGGGGGTGGAGCAAGGAAGAGCAGAACAGAGAGGGGACAGGAAGCCCACTTCTTGCCATGGGTAGTAGGCATTTCGGACACCACAGCTCATGCCATACTCCTAGCAACGCAGCAAGAAAGTGACCTTGCAACCTGGAACTGGTGCCACATGGAGCTCAGCACTTCTCTGGCAGCTCCTTCACCTGACCCCTGCATGAAATGAACCTCCATGGCAGGAAGGGCCCTTCCTTATGCAGGGCAACCCTGGTCCAGCCTGTTCTTAGGACTGGAGAAACAGCCTGGAGATGAGAAAGGACTCCCCTGGCCTCACAGCCACTGATGGCCAGAGGTGACCCTCCACCCATGTCTTCTGGCTCCCGGCATCACTCTGGGTTTCCTTCTTAAATCCCATTCTCTTGTTGCATTTACGGTGATATCTTCTTGGGCACAGATTCAAGATAAACCATGGTGGCCTCTGGGGAAGGATTTCTGTGAGCTCAGCCCCAGCACTCAGGCAGCAGGTCCCTGTGTCACCCACCTCATGAGGCCAGCTCTTTCCCAGCCCATGGGAATGGCCAAAGCTGCCCTTTCCCCAGCATGCTGCGAGGGCAAAGTTAATGGAAGTATTTTCCCTTGACTTGTGAAAACAATATCCAGGGTCGATAAATTCTTCTGTTGACACCAATATCCCTGCCCCAGTGACAATAAAAGAGGCCTCCGGTGATGGCCAGCAAAGGTTCCCCATTGGAGGGAGATACTGAGGAGGTCACTGTGTCCTTGCAGAGGAAATGAGAGAAAAGAGCTTGGAGGAAATAGCTGCTCTAAGATACCGCACCTTGGAGGCAGTGGCACTAAAAAGAGGTACAGCCTTTTCAAGGGTGGCTTGAGTTTTTAAAATGAAAATAAAAAGCCCTACTTCTCCATCTGGGTGCATCCAGAACTTTCTTCCTAGCCAGAGGCCTCCTTGAGATAGGGAGAAGAGGCATCAGGCACCTCCAGCTCCTAGATGCCAAATTGCACCTCAGCAAAGCTTAGCCATCATCTAGACCCTTGCTACTCAATGTGTGGTCCATGAGCCAGCAACACTTTCCTACTAGAATGGCGTGTTAAAAACTCAGAATCTCACACCCTGGGGCAGATCCCCTCAACCTGAACCAACTCCTCAACACGACTCACAGGGATTCGTGTGCACAGCACAGCAAAGCATAAGCAGCCCTGGTCCAGTCCAAATTCCTCTTCTACAAATGAGGAAAGGGAAGCCCAGGGAGGAGAAGATGGCCCAGCTGCTTCTCTGAATGCAACAGAGAACAAGATTTAAATCCAGTCCTACTCTCCGGCCTGATGTCCTCTGCCCTCACTTGATGGTCGCCCATCCCTGAGAAACATCATGCCCTGTCCTCTACAAAAGGAAGTTTTCCTGGTGCAGAGAGGTTCTCACTGGGAGAGCACAGCCACCACAGGTAACAAGAAGAATGGTGGCTCCCCCGACTCCTTTCAGGAAGCCGAGAAGCAGCCAACGACTCATTCCTTTATGGGTGTCTCACAAACCTCAGGTCTACAGCTTGCCTCTGCAGAGGACCCAGTAGGTCTCCGGAGCTGGGCACATGTGAGTCAAGACCCCGGGACAACTGAGGCTTTAACTGATCCAGAAGACTGAGTCTGGATGTCTGTTTGTGCTCAGGGTCGCATTTCACTGTGGCCCACCTGGCTGCTCTGGGAGGCCTTGCCACACTGGGAAAGCCACTGGAGAGAAGTCGCGCTAGGATGTCCCCCCAGGTCTTGATGATGGTTGACAAGCAACCATGCTCAGGGTCGCTTGAGGCCCTTGATGATAGGGAGGGAATCCCTTTGCAGAGGTGCAGAGGGAAGAGTTGTTGTAAAGACAATGCTTCATGTCGACATAAAGAGTTCCATGACCGATGCTCCCAACTAGACCCAGGGTCCCCAGATGATACCACACCCACTGCAGCCAGCACTCCAGGTGGTGCAGAGCTTGAATCTGCATTGCATTTTTTTCTGCATCCCATATGATTCCAAACACAGAAATCAGCATATGGCAAGTGCTTCAGAAACTGAGCGGTTTTTCTAGTGCTCCTTGACGGTAAAGCCCAGCAGGGTGTACATGGAACGATGCCTAGAGAGGTTGTTGGAAGGTGGGGAGAAAGGAGGGACAGAAGAAAAGAAGAACTGCCTGGCTTCCCCCGGCCCCGCATGCACCCCAACCTGTGTGCAGTATCCATGTGCTCCAATCAGGTGGCTGGTGGGGACGTCGAAGTCCTGGCGGACACTGGAAAACACAAAAAGAAGTGGCATTAGCCTGCCTCTGCCCGCCCTTAGCCACCTGGGCAAACCTTACTGATGACCAAGGGCTTCCCTCAGGATTCCCTGTTTGGTGGGAACCTGATCCTTCAGTGTTCTCTGCTCTCTGAGGAGAGGGCTCCAAATCCAAAGGGATGGGACCTAGAGCTCTGGCCTGTTCAAATCAAAATCACTATATTCTCTGGGCAATGGCCTCTACTCTGCCCTCGCCGGCCTCTAGTCACACTAGATAAGGTGAGTGGAGTGAAGTGTGGCACAACAGAAAGACCTCAGGCTGAAATTCCAGCGTCCTGAATTCCCATTCCATCTGCTGCGTGCTATTAATGCTGAGGGCAGGTTCATCCTCTCCCTTCTCTAGGCCTCCGTCCATCCATCTGTTGAATGGGAGGAATGGACTTTAATGTCTGCTATGGTTTGACTGTGTCTTGGAAGGGTTCAAGTGCTGACATTTAACCCCCATTGTGAAGTGGAAAGAGGGTGGACAATGAATCTGACCATGGTACTTAGAGAAGGGGCCTTTGGGAGGTGACTGGGGTTAGGTAAGATCATCAGGGCAGACTCTAGATTGAATCCCTGTGGTTCTATAAAAAGAGATTGAGACCAAAAGAGTCAACCATGCGCTCCGCGAGTCTTGTCATGTGATGCCCTGCATCCTCCTCATTTCCTTTAGAAATTCAAGTCCTGTAATACTTATAGGGAGAATACTTCCTTGTGGCTTTTAAAACCAAATAGGGAAGGTTTACGGTTCATGTGAGATGGAGAGGGTGTACCATCTCCAGGGCCAACAGAGACACACAAAGGTGTAGGGTCCTCTGGATAGGCCTGCAGGGCTACCCCCAGAGACAGCTCGGCAGGCTTGGGAAGGAGCCAGGGGGGGTGACTCATGACAGAGTGCAGGCCTTGGCCAGTCCTTGTTCAGGCAGAAGAATTGATGGAAACATTCTTCACAGCATATATAAGCATCTTCTGATGAGAAGAAAATAACCTCAAAGCAGTTTTGAGTGGACTGATAAGCATCACTGGCCACAAGCCACCCAGAGATCTCAGAAGCAGCCCAATCTTCATAAGCCCATTGCCACGTGTTCGCCCCATGGGCATGGGAGCCTGCGTCAACCGAGAGCAGAGGGACAAGCAGACAGGACAATGGGAGGAAATGGTAATTGCATCCTTAGGTGCAAACACGATGGGAAATTTAGAAGTGTGCTCGGATCTTAAAAGGGATGAACATCTGTATTTCACATTAGGGCACTTGGGAGATGCCAAGGAGCAGCTTATGACTAAAGAGATTTACAACTTTGGCAAATTGAGATCCCCAGACCTTCCCCAGGGGAATACCTTGGGGCTGAATGTGAGGAGTCCTTGTGCAGAGAAGTGCTCAGCCTCTGCTCTGCTGTGCTTTGCTCTGCTCAGGGAGAATCAATTCACCTGGAGCTGGCACAGAACTGCACTGGAGCCTCAGCCTGTTGTGGGACTGCAAAACCACCTTCTCTGGGCCTCAGTCTCTCTTCTGGAGCATGAGGGTCTTGGACAATGTTATGGCTTGTGTCTGGGTGGCCCCCCTCCCCGGCAAGCCTCATGCAGTCATGGAGGTGGCTGAACCTAGAGTTTGTGATTGGTCCATCATATGGTGCTGGGATTGGTGGTGTGAATGCCACACCTGCCCAGGGGCAGGTAGCTGGCATACGATATAGAGGAGGGAAGGAAGTTCCGCTTTTTTGCCCTTTAGCTCTTGTCACTTGTGGCAGCCATAAACAGATGCCCCTCAGCCATGCTACCCTGCCTTGGAACCAGCTGAGTATGGACTGAAACCTCCAAAAACTGTAAGCTAAATAAACCTTTCGTTTCCTAATTTTGGGCATCAGGTATTTTGTCTCAACAACAAGAGAAAAGGAACCATGACAGACAAGATGAGAGGTGTTTGGGCTGAATTATTTCTCCCAATTCATATGTTAAGTCTTTATCCCCTAGTATCTCAGACTGTGTGTTTGAAGACAGCAACTTAATTTAAAGGGGTGATTAGGTTAAAAGGAAATTGATAGGGAGGGTCCTAATCTAATCAGACTGGTGTCCTTATAAGCAGAGGAAATTTGGGCACACAAAGGTTCACCAGGGTTGTGCACATACAGAGGAAAGGCCACAGCAAAGTGGCCATCTGTAAGCCCAGGAGAGCAAGCTTAATGCTTTGATCTTGGCCTTCCAGCCTCCAGAGCTGAGAAATGTGTCTCTGTCAAGCCACTTACTCTGTGGTTCTTTTCTGTGGCAGACCTAAGAAACCGGAACAAGCAGCTTCCGACTTCATTTTAGACTCAGAGCCCTTCTTTAAATGAAACCTTATACGTGGAAGTAGCTCACTTTGTGAAGCCCAGCTGCTCCAGCTGTGAGTAGCCACTGGACCTGCCCCATCTTTGTCCCCCTCCATCAGCCCTCACGGCCCCTCAAGGAACCCTGGGCTCCTTGACATGACAGTCTTCTCCATGACAGTCTCTTCCCTAAGACCAACATACCCATCCAGTCAAGTGGGCAGGCTGTCCTTTCCACAGTTCTCCTGGGGGCTGGACAGTCATGGGTACAACTGAGGGACAAAGCACCAATCTACACAAAGGAGCCAAGAGACCAGGACCCACCTAAATCAGGTCTCTGCAAGGCATCCACACTGGGAAACCCTCCAGGAAGCAAAGCTTGCCTGGATTTTGAATCCAAGAAGAGCAGAGTGAGAGAAGCCTGAGTGAACCTGACCAGGGCATGGAAACATATAAGGAGAGTGCTGGGCCAACTGCCCTACTGTCTACCTCCTCAGCATCAGGGAGCCAGTGACCAACATCCTGGACCAAGGATTCAGGGCTGACTTGGTCTCAAGGGGTGGTCCTGGGCCATCCAATGGTGCAGACTCTCAGTTCTACCCACTATCAAGAGCCCGCCAAGCCACCAAGCTGTACCAGAACAAAAGGGCCCTTAGCACTCAGTGTTCTGCAGATGGGAAGACAAATGCCCAGAGAGGAAGCCAGGCAAACACCCAGATCTACCAGGGCTTGAAACCAGGTCAAGAACTCTGCTGTTTTGATCTCTACTTGCCCTTTGGCATTTGTATGTAAGCAGCCAGTGGCTCTGCCGTGGTGCAGGCTGATGACTAAAGAACCTCAAGTCTCCAGTCTCAGGTCCCCTGGAACACATTAGACTCTGAAAAGCCTTCCTAGGCCAGGAAGGCAAAATACTCATCTCTGTTTTACTGATGGCAAAACTGAGGTCCCATGAGGTGCCTTCCACAAACTTTGAGGTTTTGTGGTCACACAACCAGCAGGGCCAAGGCTGTATCCTCAGCGCCAACATCATAGACTGTCAAACATCATCCTAGCCACCCAGCTTCAGGCAGGCGCCTCTCAGGTTCTGCTGTCCAAGGCTCCAGCCAGCTTGTTCCTTCACCTAAAGGTCTCCTTGTGTGAATGTATTGTTTGGCACAGAAGTTTTGAAATAAGAAGGAAAATATTTCCATGTGGCCTAAAGATATGGCCCTAATCTATAATCACAGCCATTTACCTGAAATAAATGTCCGCAGGATGTGTCTGAAGCTGGTTCAGGCTAGGACTGGCCAAATAACTTCAGATAAGTCCCTCTTCTCTCTCAGGTAAGTCCCTATTTATCACACCCATGGCCTGGGCAAGAGATCTCTGGGGACCTCTTGAACATGAACTCGTGCCCCTGGCCCCTGCTCTAATCTTTGACATGCCGAGCCTCAGATGGGCAGAAACTAGCCAAAGAAGACTCCCACCCCAACAGCCCACCACTAGGACACCAGCCCCCAGGAGACATATCTCCAGGGCCAGCTCCTGCCTGGCCCTCTCTGAGGTTCCTGGACCACATTCCCCAACCCCTGCAGGTGGCAGAGTTTCTCTTGGCTGGAAAGGTCAACTCAGAAGTGGAAAGTGCAGCTGTGATACAACTAAGAAAACCCAGCTCCAAAGTTAGGGAGCCATGGGTTCCAACCCAACTCCTGCCACTCACAAACTGACTCCCTCCTGAGGCTCAGTTTCCCCACTTGCAATACGGGTATGATGACATCTCCTCCTAGCACAAGTTACTGTGAGAACTGAGTGAGATGAGCTATATAAAGCATCTGGCACTCAGTAAATGTCACTTCCTTTTTCCTATGATAACATAACAATAATAAAAACAAGAAAACAATGACCAAGAGGTCATGATTCCTGTAGTTTCAACCGTTCATATCACAGCCAAAAGCCCAGAATAAAACCAGGGCCCCCAAGAGGTTGAAATGTAGCTCTGAGTATCTAAAAAGGATCTGGGTAGAACAGATACTGCCTGTTTTCCCAGGAGGCCAAGTGGGAGGGTAATGAATCCGAAACTCTGGGTGTTAGACCCTGTTTACTTTCTGTCCTGGTTGCCTTTGGCAAATTGTTTTCCATCTCTGAGCTTTGGATATGTCATCTCCTAGTGCCATAACAATAACCATCTCACAGGTCACTGGAATGAGGGAACAGAATATGCAGAGGCTTTTCAAAGAGCACTGAGGACAGCTGGAGGACTCCATATCATCCCCTTCTCCAGGCAGTGAGGGAAGGAGTTAGCATGAGTGGGGCCAGAGGGTAGGGGAACTTGGCAGGAGACTTTGCTGCCTGGAGAAAGAGGGATGTGCATGGAGAAGGAGAGGACCCCTTGCTCCTGGCCACTGACAAAACCCTTCCAAGCTGCCCTTGGCCTCACCCACCCATCCCATCCTCCCAGCATTCAGCACTGTTCCCACTAACCAGCCCTTGGTAGCCCGATCCCTGCCAACCCTAACCAGTGACTTTTGCTCACCTTGTTCCTGCTGCATGTCAAAACCCTTCTAACCCAGCCTCAGAGTCGGGTTAAATAAATGTCTCCTCCTCCATAAAGCAACACCTCCAGGGACAGAAACACTCAATGTTGTGGGAGCTGGGCCCCTACACCCATTCCTCAGGTTCAGTGTCTGTGGGCAGAGTCACTGTGCAGCCAGGTCCCCAGCACTGCCAGCTAAACCCGGACAAGGAGTAGAGCAGATGGTCAGGCACCCAGTCCTCCACGAACCTATCTGGGGCCTTGTTTTCCACTTGTTATAGTTGTTATCAAAAGTGTCCCTGCAAAAGACTTACTGTCTCGAAGGCTTAGTTTCTAGTTGATGGGCTTTGAGGAAGTGATCGAATCACAAGGGCCATCATTTCACCAGTGAATAAATCCACCGATGAATTTGTAATTTGATGGTGTTGTTGCGAGTTGATGAAGACTTAGCAGGCAGCAGCAGTTGGAGGGGGCATGACCTTGTCCTGGGCCCTTTCCTCTCTGGCTCTTTGGCTCTTTCTCGCTTTGCTTCCTGGCTGCCATAAGGTGAGTAGCTGTCTTAGTTACTTTTCACTCACTGCGGAGACAAAATACCTGATGCCCAAAGTTAGGGAAGGAAAGGTTTATTTCTTACAGTTTCTCGGGAGTTTCAGTCTATGCTTAGTTGGCTCCAAGGTGGAGTGGCGTGGCAGGTCAACCATTCATGGTGGCTGCAAGCAGCAAGGCATGCTTGTGAGAGAGAGTGGAAGCACCGAAAGTGCAAGAGAAAGACCCGCCTCATTTACACTGTATGTCAGCTCCACCCCTAGGCAGGTACAGCACTCACATTGTCAATCCTGGTGCTGGACAACAAACCAAACACAAGTAAGTGCCAGACTTAGCCCCATCTAAAAGTATGTGAGGCAGCCAGGAGTGGTGGCGCACGCCTTTAATTCCAGCACTCGGGAGGCTGAGGTAGCAGAAGCATTGTGAGTTTGAGGCCGGCTTGGGCTAAAACGTGAACACAAGGCTGGCCTGAGCTACACAGTGCGACCCTGCCTCAAAAAACTAGGACTGGGAGTTTGGTTCAGTGACTTAAGTGCCTGTCTGACAGGTTGTGAGTTCAATCTCCGGTGGCACAAAAAATAAATAAATAAATAAATAAATAAAGTATGCGAGGACTTGGGGGGACACAGCAAAACCAATACAGTAGCTTCCCTCCGCCATGCCCTTCCTCCTTGATGTTTCTGCCTTGCCAGGGCCCTAAAAGCAGTCAGGCCACTTTCCCTCCTTTAAGTCATTTATGTCAGCTATTTTGTCACGCAAACAGAAAGTGACTAACACATCACTTTTTCTAAGTGGCAAACACTTCCCTCACTCAGGGAAGTGTTGCCAGCATAGGATCTGGATTTGAAGCCTGAAACTGGGGAGAAAATGTCAGCTGTGCCACTACCTCACCCTTCACTTCCCAAATTTCCTGCGTCTGTTAAGCTGGAGAAGAGCCCAGGCCTGTCGGCTTTTCTCTCAGGTTGCCACAAGAGTACAAGGTTGAATAGTGAGGACCCTGTCTTCCTTCCTCTCCTCCCTCTCTGGCACAGCTGAGATTGCAAAGTACCTCTCCTCAGGGAGAGGGGCCTCACACGGAGCCCAGATCTTAGTTCCCCATGGGGTTGGCTGGGAGCAGAGGAGCAGGTCAGTCCCAGGCAAGGAACTATAGAGAAAGAAAGGGACAATTAGAAGGAAGTGGAAACTGCGTGGGGCATTTCATTAGTTGAATGACATGAGTACCACAAGTCCCTGGGTCCCCCTTCTCTGTTGCCTTTGTCACCTACATATGTTCACTAGCTTGGTCCCTACCCTCATCTGAATCAGCACTCAAGTGGAATTGGAATTGACTGAGCAAGATCCTTTCCTCCTGTTTCCAGCTACAGTTGAGAGATCTTAGCAGGAGGTGATAGAATGGCCCCCACTTGAGTATCCCAGGGAAGACCCAGGTTAAAGAGAGCCAGTCATTTGCTCAGGGCCCTGTGGAGAAGAAAACCCAGGGGTCAAGGCTCCTGATCTGGTTGGCTCTGTCAAGGCCTCATTGTTACGGCCTAGAAGCACTTAGGTGGCATCAAGAGCACTGCAGAACCCCTATGCACCCCTGTATGTTCCACAAGCGCACATCTGGAACTGTAGAGTGCTGCCCCTGCTCATTACCTCACACCACAACCCTCCCACCAACCATCTCCCCACAGGTCCTCTCTGGGAGAGCATGGCCCGCAGATGCTGGAATGAAAAGCTTTGTAATCACTTTCTCCATTCTCGAGGAGCCTGCGGGGCCTCTGTGAAGACCACCCGCAAACCCACATCTGTCCCCTATTCTTCAATACCTCCTACACTTCTACATCTTGACTCTGGGCACCCTGTTCTCAGTCAGCCTGGTGGACCTCTGTAAATTCACATGCGCCCTGATGGGCCCAGCCAGGCCTGACCACAGTGATGGCGTCAGGAATGGGTGTCTGGCACACAGGAGGCTGCGGAGCTGCTGGAGTCCCCCGTGCAGGAGGCCCTCCTGGGAAGACAGCTGCGAACCAGGAGAGAAGAATGAGGAGACAGAGGATGGACACAAGTCTCAGAGACAGGGTCTAGCTCCTGGATGCAGCCACACCTGAAGCCCAAGCTTTTGATAGGAATGGGCTACTAGCTTTGTTTTCTGCTTACTTTGGTTAGGACTCCTGTTACTTGCCTTTCTCTCAGGGATGCCATTCATTTTGGGGCTGTTTTCTCAAAGAAAGAAACTATCATGTTACCACTGTTGTTTTTAATCTTTCGGGGAGAGTTTCAAAACAGGAGAGGCATCATGGTGGGGATGCTGCACGGGGCGCCACTCCGCCTCCATACCTTGCTTGTGCTGTTTTGAAGTTACTTGAGCCAATGACAAACTAGTCTGTCTTCTGGACTTTCAAAATTGCCTTTGGACAGCTGAACTGAACACTGTGCTGAACACCAAAGGTCCACTGCAGGCAAACGGCTTCTTCACACGCTGCTTCCCTCACCTTCCTCCACAGGGCTCGGGCCACTGGGTGAGAATCAACCTACTGCGAGTCAGGCTTGTCCTCTTCTTAGGGGCTGCAGTCCCCACATGCATGGCGCTGCCTAAGCCTGGCTCAGATCTGCCTCTGAGCATCCCAGGGGCTTGTGAGAGCTCCCGAGAGAGAGAGCTCTAGCCATGAGGCTTGGACAGCATCAGAGCAAAGAGAGCATGAAACCCAGCATGAGATTTACTGTAAGGAACCAGAGATCTTAAGAAAGAAAATAAATGGCTTGAAATCAAGTGGAAAAAAATAAAACCTTTACAAGATTCTGCACACAGCCTGGGGTAAACAAACCTCAAAGACCCGTGTCTTGACTGTTCTTTGGAGTGGTTGGGCTGTGCTTGGCTGGGTCTGCATCTGCTCATGGCCCCCACCACGGCTCTGTTCTAACTTAGGAACAGCCTACAACAGGAGTCAGCGACTGGTGCAAGGGCAACCCCGGGCCGTGGGAGGCAGCCTTTGCAGGAGGGAGAGACCCTATGCCCTCTCTGTCACACTCACACTCACAGTCACCTGCTCAATCACGGCAGCCTTCACATGACTTCAAACAAATCACCCACACCCACGTCACCTCCCGCCCGGGCGAACCATCTCACAGATCCCTCCCACACACTGTCTCATTCCACCACATCACCAGACACACACATGCACACATACACACGCACACTGCATTCAGAACCAACTGGGTGGGTCTTCCTGGCCCACCACTGACCTTGGGATCCTGTTATCTCTTTGGGCTCACAGGACATGTTTTCAACCGCTGACCAAAGTGGTAACAGGCCATGCTGGAATGGCATCAAAGGGTTCCCTGGCGGAACTGACTCCGAACCCCAGAGCAGGAAAACCATGTGCAATCCTCCGCTCAGAGCTTGCTGAGAGGCCATTGGCAGAATTGCAGCTCCTACAGAAGGGGCTTCCGGCCATGCCTGGGGATCCAGAGGTAAAGTAGAGGCAGGCAAGTGACCCCATCCCCATCACCACCACCTCCTCACCTGTCAAAGTCATTTTGCTGCATCCGCTCTACATACCAGACTTTGAAATAGATTTTTGGAAAAACAAATCAGATTTACTTTCACTACAAAGAAAAGTCTAAAGAGTACTAGCATAGCTCCATTCTGTTAGCGATAAAGAACCTAAGACTTCAAGTTGGGTCAGTCATAAGGTTTGTCAGCAGCCAAGATGGTCCTGCCTGATACTACATCAAAGCCAACTGTGCATGCTTTCAAGTGACCTGTCACCCTCTGGGCTGCCCTGGATAGGCTAAACAGTGCTGTAGTGAGGTGATATTTGCACTTGCATGTCCAAATGTCCTTAAAAAAAAGGACAGCTTTGCAGCTGCTAACCCCAGAGGCAGCAGGCAGAAGGTGGGTTTTTTCAGTGCCAGACCCAAGACTGTCATCATTGCCCAGGAGATAGCACTTCAGCCAAGCACAGCACCAATAGAGAGCCAAGGGGAATGCCACAGAGACCAGCAACACATCGCTGGACTGCAGTATGACAGCATGTGAGGAAGGGGACTCTCCCAGAGGCTCTGTTGTGGATGGTGAGACAGCGTCTTCCCTGGAGCCCTTGGAAGTACCAAGAGTGCTAACATGACATGAGAAGCCCATCAGTGTGACTCCCTGGGTCTGGGTAGCACCAGAACTGCCCAGGCTGTTCTTATCCTTACTGTCACTCCTGTCTTCCTCCCAAGAAGTTCTAGAATGCTCTGGCTTCTGCAGCCCCTTAGGAGAATCCACAATGGTCACAAGGGACGATGGACTCAAAGGAGGGCCCAGAGGCAGCCCATGGCACCCTGGTTCTCCCACTTCCTTGAACTTGAGATCAGACAAAGGATGTCTCCTCAAGTTCACCCCTGAAATTCACACCCCAGTCAGATTTGATCCTCTACCTGTCTCTCCTCAAACTCCTGCATGAAATGACACTTAATGCTCAGGGGTCACTGCTGCCCTTGAAGTGCCTCCCAAGGGTCCACATGACCGCAGAGGGTCCATCATGAGCTTCAGGACATTCACATAGCTATGCTTACTGAAGAGGTTGCATGGCCTCCACCAGGTTATCAAGATAAGCCAGAGTGAAGGAAAAGGCAGGCGGCCCCTGGCAGCACCCATTGCAAGAACTGTCTTCCCGAGCAGGAGCCACGCTGACAGGTAGAAATCCATCCCCTGCTCCTGGGGGTAGGAGCTCTGGCCCAGGGCCTGACACGGCGTGCACCTTCATCCACGTTTGGTGTATAAGTAGCAACACAGAAGAGATGGCCAGGCCAGCCTACCTGAGAAGCCCCCGTGCCAGCTTTACTCACTGATAACCCGGCATGAACACCTCACTCCCTAAGCCACTGTGACGACAGAGGCACCCCTCATTAGGTTGTGGTAGGGACTCAAGGGGCTGCTTACACCAAATGTCAGGGCAAAGGATCAGACCATATATACAGGAAGCTTCATAAATGCTGCTGGCCCTGCTTTCACTGCCCATAGGATGTCCCTCCATTCTGGCCTCTAAGGAAAGGGGAAGGGAAACAAAGGGGTAAGACAAAGCCCAGGTTATGGACCAGCACCACAGCAGCCCTCTGCATGGGTCCTGCTGTCCCAGGAGGCCTTAAGACATCTGCCTGCAGGGTCCGAGGAAGGTCCTCAGGGGCTCTGGGGAACCGCTGGAGTCTTGTCTGTTCATGCGTGACTGTGTGTGTATTTGTGTGCGTTTGTGTGTCTCTGAGTAGGCATGTGTGTGTGTCTGCGTATAGCGGTGTGCCTGTGTGTACATGTGTGTGTGTGTGTGTGTGTGTGCAGGGCTGTGACTTTAGCTCCATTAGCATGAGGCTGTGCAGCTGTGCAGGCCCATGGATGCCGGGACAGCCTTTCCCACACTGATGGCCCGAGAAGCCTCAGCCTGGGCAGGGACACATAACAGCACGTGCGTGACCCTGTGATCCCTGCGTCACGCATGCACTCAAGCCCACACACCCCTCACACAGATGGGGAAGCTGAGGCTAGCACCATCAGGCCTACCTTCCTGAGAGTACCACTCCCCTCAGCAAGGCCAGCAGATCCTCGCCTACCCTCTAACTGGGGGATTAGCAAACTGGGCCTGGGGAGAAGGTGGTGCAGCTCATGGTCACCGTGCACGTGAGACCATGCTAGGAATGAGTCGTATCATTATGGCAGGATTAGAAGAAAAATGCCATTACAAAGTGCTGTGCACACACTGATTTAATAAGGTCAGTAGCAGTGAGCAGCAGGCAGGCTGGTGCAGGAGGCCACAGAGCCCCTGCTGTCCCCTCCCCCGTCAGCAGGGGCCCAGGAAACAGCCAGCAGCAGGCCCGGCCAGACCCAGCCAGGGCAGAGGAGCAAGATCTCCTGCCAGTGCCTCTCTGACCTGCGTCTGTGCACCTCAGAACCACCTCTCTTCCCAGCCTGCTGAGAGGTACTCCCAAATCTTTCCCCCAAGGCCTCTTCAAAATAAGAGTCATTCGAGGGATCCAGGCCTCTGGGGTCCGCTTCTGCGTGGAAGGGAATTGAGCAATGGATTGTACTTTACAAAACTATTCATGCGCTATTAATCTGTTGTGCTCCCCAGGGACATAATACCCAGGTGACAATTACAGAGGAGAGGCCTTGATAGCCCCTAAGGGTAGGGCTGTCTGTTCCATGGCAGCCTCAGGGGCCACATTTTAATTGGAGTGCATGGAAGAGGGGGTCTGTGCCAGCAAAGGTAAAACAAGGGACACCCTGGCACCCCCACCCCCAGAGGCTGGCTCCTTACAGGTGTCTGTGACCCATACCTGGAGCACCTGGGGCTCCAGAGCCCCTGAGGTCGCAGCCTTAACTGTACACCCCTGGCACATGTAGCACGGGGGTGAGTATGCACACCTTCCCTGAGGGGGAGAGGTGCTGGAGTACCCAAGGCTCATCACTGCTGTCACTCCCTACAGCACACTGTCCCCTCTTGCTCCACCCACTCCATGCATCTCACGGCCCCTGCCCAGTAGTAGAGGAGGAAGATACTCACAGCTCCCAGGACCTGGACAGGATGGCAGACAGGGTGAGAAGGATGCATCCGTAGGGGCCCACTTCAAACTGGGAGAGGAGAAAGGGGTGAGTCTCATCTCAGGCACTCCTCCTTCCACTCAGCTGCAAACTCTGTGGGGGACCACAGAACAGCCTGCCCCTGGAACCCCATCTCCAGTCCTCCAGCCTGGCACTGGGCATCACTCAGTGGCCACAGGGCAGACCCCGTGCAGATCTCACCAGCCAGAAGCCCTAAAAGACACCAGCCTGAGTGACAATAGGCACGGAACAGAGCACACACTCCAACATGGAGGATGTCTGTGACCTTGGCATCCTCAAGAATGACAAGACCCCAGCAATCACAGCAGGCTCTATTATGATGCCAGTGTCTCTCATGGGTATCATCATCATGAATACCCAACACACCAGGGCACATGCGCAGTGATGACTGCCTTCTACCTGTCAAGGGCTGAGGCTCAGGGACTGAGCAACTTGCCTGAGGTCATGCAGCTCCTAGGTATCGGGGTTGGTGCCTGGGGCCCCATCCAACGCCAGCTCCTTATTGCATGCGTGGAGAGCAGCAGAGAGCAGGTTTGGCGCAGGGTCAGGATCAGGGTGCAGTGTGGGAAGTGGGCTGTACAAGGGGCTGTCTCTTCCTGGTAAGCTTCACTAATTTAGGATACTTTAAAATGTCAAATATTTGATTTTTTTCATCATGAATATTTTAGATTAATGTTGATTTTAAAAAGATACTGTTCATGCTTATCTCTAAATTTTTGCACCCCTTTAAGTTCTCCAGCCAAAGCAAGCATCTTCTCCCCAGTCCTGACCCTGGCATGGAGCCGTGTGCTAAAGCCTGGCTGCCTGGGCTTAAATCCTGGCTGTGTCACTCTTAGTTAGGTTGCTACAGGGATGCTTCTTAGCTCCTCTGTCCCCCATCTTCTCAGCGATAATTCAGACAAGAACTGTGGTATCTACCCTCATCAAGTTACCGTGAAGACTGAGTTAGCATCACTTAGACTAGGGCCTGGCACTCATGTCAACTGTTAAGTAATGCTGATTGTCACTGCCCACCTGTCCAGTGAGTCCACTGGGCACAGCCAACCCCAGAGAATCACACGAGTCAGTGGAAAGGCCCTACTCATTCCATTTTGGAGTGTTCATCTTCATCTAGCAATTCAATTACTAAGTTCATCGATCTGTGTTTGTTTGTTTGTTTTGTGGCACCGGGGATCAAACTCACAGCCTTGTGCCTACCAGGCAGGCACTTAAGCAGCTGAGCCAAACTCCCGGCCCCAGTTTTTCGAGGTAGTTCAGGTCAGCCTTGCACTTGCGTTGTAGCCCAAGCCGGCCTCGAACTTCACAACGCTCCTCCTACCTCAGCCTCCCGAGTGCTGGGATTGTGTTTTTTGCTTTTTATGCTGAGTGAAATTTTAAGAGGACATTTCCTGCTAAGGCTACCTTTCTGAACAAGGGAGATGCCGATCAGTCCTCTCAGGGGAAGAAAGAATAAACAACTTGGAAAGGGTGGGGAAGGGCTGGGCTGTGATGGGCACGAGGGCTCCTCTGGAAACTCACAGGAAGTGTTCTCATGCAGACACGGAGCCTGCAGAGGGAAGGAGGGCCAACGAAGCTTTCTGGAGGAGCAGTGTCTACCCAAACCCCGAGGGACAGCAGGGATCAGGGGAGAAGGGAGGCACAGGACGCACTTGCAAAGCTCAGAGAGAGCTAGTAAGTTCACTAGGTGGGGCAGGAGAAGAGCTCCGAGGACACCACTTTTTACTTTACAACCAACCTCAAGTCTTACTTTGGAGGATAAATGAAATGTATGAATGCGTTTTGACCTTAGGTCAACCTTGTCTTAGTCCTGTGTTCTCAAGTCAGTCATCTATTTCACTTACGTTGCCCTCAGTTTCCCCATTTACATAACAAAGATAATAAAGACAGCCCTCTGTATATTGCTTGGCTTATGGCATGCATTCTCTGAGGCATTGTCTGTGGAGTGCTCTGGCAATTGCAGAGTAAAGCTGAGAAGCCCACACAGTGGGGTCATATGTCCCACAGACCCTGTGTCCCAGGTCAGCTGCTGATGTACACGCTGCCTTCGGGAAGCTACAGTGCTCTCAGTCTCTGTTCCCTTTCTGGAATGCTGACCAGTGTCTGCCAGACTTCCACCTTATCTTGGGGAAGCCCCAGCACCGTCTGTGTCCAACACCCCTTGGCCTTGCCTGCAATGCCCACTGACTTGTGGACACAGTGGAGTCAGGAACACAGGAGCCTCCACTGGGGACCCTAACTCACTTGCTCACATGGGGAACTGATAGTCTTGATTACCTGGCACTTCCCCTAAGACCCTCAACCAGAGCCCTCTGCAGAGGAAGGAGAAACAAGCCCTGCTTGGGGCAACTTGCCCTTGTTGGACATAATTGAATGGACCCATATTCCCATTTGCTTTTAAAAACACTGATTAAAATTATCTCATCAAGTTCAAGCTGCCAAGACATAGGAGGCCACAGGGTACACGTCTGCTTGAAAGGCCAACTCGGCAGGGAAGTGGGCCGGAAACCATGGGTTGGGGTGGGAACAATGTCGAGGGCCACTCGGGAAGAAGGGGACCATTCTTTCAGCACAGTGCGCAGCCCTGGAGAGACGGATGCCCATCAAGGGGCTCCACAGGAGGCAGGGGTGGCTTGCGCAGCCCTAGCTGCCCTGGGTAGACACCTAGCCCTGCAGGGGAATGGTAATTAAAACCCAGCAAGGAGGCTATTTATATTGGCCAAGACAGTGCGGTGTGCATTTCCAGGCCTGGCACAAAGAGCCCCTCTTAGGCCCAGTCCATGAAAAATGGATTTGGTGAGCCCAGTGCTGAGGCAGCTCCACCGCTTCCAGCAAAAACATAAATTAAACTGGGACGGGTTGGGGGAGGGCACTGTGGGCCAAAGTCGGGGGTTGGTAGTGATGGGCTGCAGCCCGGAGTCACAGTCAGTGAGAGGGGAGGAGGCTGGGAGACCAGAGGAATTACTGAAGGGGCGTGGCCCCAGGGCCAGCTGTGGGGTCTACCCTCTGAATCCCTTTCTCCATCCCAGTCATGTTCAGGCTTCATAGGACCCCTAGGCCACACGCAAAGGGATGAGCCTCCCTCAAGAGCCAGGAAGCAGGGTCCTTGGTGCAAGGAGCTAGCTCAGGACCATCTGGGCAGTGACCAGGCCTCAGAACCTTGGGTCACTCCAAGCCTCCCAGCCCCCCGGTCCTCCAGAGCTCCACCAGTCTCATCCGTTTCCTGGCCTGGCAGTGTGAAGACACCGTGTCCAGTCTGGTCAAGCCTCACACATTGGGGCACAAGGTTCTCCCTACTCTCAGGTGTTCCTGAGACACCCTGGATTTCACGGGTTGGGGGTGGGGATGTTGCCTGTTCACTGGTGCAGACTGTCTGTGCTTCATTTGGAAAGCTTTCTAAGCCACAGGCCTCAGGTTCCTTTTTGAGAATCACAACTGGAGCTGGAAGTTATCTGACAACTGCTCCATATTCCAATTGAGGAAACTGAGGCCCAGGGCCTTTCCCGAGGCTGCGTGTGACCAAGCAATGAGCCAAATGAGGCTCCTGGGCATCTGTTCAGGCCTTCCCACTGCTCTAGGTAGGGTGGGGACAGAGCATTGGCAGATGGCCCTCTGAGTTATTCCAGGGAAGAATTCAAGACAGGTGACAGCCAGCCCAGGGCTCCCAATTCCTGGGCCAGGACTCCCTCCCACATACACACCAGACAGAGCAGCCTACACGGAAAGGAAGTTATTCTAATTTGGGTCACTATGCAGGTTCTGGTTCTCCTGGGCCAAGGCATCACTCAAGATTACAACTCTAGGATGAAAGGGTCTCAGGTGCACTGGCGCCTCTGATGACCCCGCATTTTCCTCCCCTTCTTTTCTCCCCGAGGGACCTTAGGTACAGTCAGGGCTAGGATGCCCAGACCTTAGGGGCCTTGGAGGAAAAAGCTGGGGGAAGGTATCTGATAGTGGGAGCTTTAAACCTGTCTAATTTGCATTGAATTTGCCCCCATTTACCAGTAAAACCTCCAGGGCCTTCCCTGGGGATGAGAGTGCAGACCCCACATGCAGAAGGCTACAAGGGAGAGAGGGGAGGCTCCGAGGGCATCTGTTGTCGGGAGAAAAGGATCCAGGCTTTTTTTGTCTTTCCATCCTGACCCGCAGACGTCAGTGTTGTGGTTGGGCCCTCCAAGGTCATGTGTCTTACACCACCCCTCCCTGTCTTGTTTCCCTCTTGATTTTACACCAGAACATTGCCTCAAATCATCGTGACAGTAGTAATTGTGCCACCAGCATTGTCACGATGAATAGGAACATCACTCAACACGTGTTGTTCTGGCACACTGCACAAGGCCCTGCTGTCGGCAGTACTGTTATTATCCATGTCTGACAAGTGCGGAAATTCGGACGTTATGGCTCAGTGTGTTGCCTGATGTCGCAGTTATTCAGGGTCACAAACTGGACCCAAAGCCAGGCCTGAAGGCTCTCAAGCCAGGTCCTTGGCCCTGGAATGTGCCAGCTCCTCCTCCACGCCGCTGACATGAGCAGCCCTCCTCAGAGTTTCCAGAGGCTCTCACTGGCCCACACTCACACTAGCCCATCCCACCCACCACACTGCCAGCAGTGGGCACACAGCTGTCCTCTAGTGGAGCCAGGTCTCCATCATCACTGCCCAGTCCCCAAACCCACCCTGGAAGCCGCTTCCTCTCTGTCCTTCCATTGGTCCTGGGACCCATTCCGTGGACAGAGGTCAGACCTCCAGA
This sequence comes from Dasyprocta punctata, assembly GCA_004363535.1. Classification (NCBI taxonomy): domain Eukaryota; kingdom Metazoa; phylum Chordata; class Mammalia; order Rodentia; family Dasyproctidae; genus Dasyprocta; species Dasyprocta punctata. Next base: position 95,413 of record RJWM01000965.1, read on the forward strand.
AGCAGCAGCTTGCCTCTCATGGCCACTGTCTAATGGCTGCCTCTCTTCCCTCTGACCCAGTCCAGCCCAGCCCTGCTTTCTGCAGCCACAGCCACAGCCACAGCTGCTTGCTGAACCTCGTGTCCATGACCAACCTGAATGAATGCAATGGAGAGATTAGGTCTCCAGCTCCAAACCCACACTCCTCCAGCCCACGTCACCCCACTATCTTCAGCTCCGCCACCCAGCCTCCTCACCACCTCCAGAGTCAGGATAACAGGGAGGACAACTCTAACCCACCACTGCCTCTCACATGATGAAACGAAAAAGCTTCAGAAATAAATCATTGTTCATACCTGATGCACAGTATGTTGGAGAAAAGTCACCAGCTCCTCATAGCAGGACACACTGTGGAGCGTGAGCTGGGAAGGAACAAAACAGGATGAGTTGCCGTGCCCAGGACTCAGACTGCACCCCACAAGGTGAGCCCCTGCAGCCTGAACCCCACTGGCAATGTCCCTGGCTAGAGCACAGATCCTGCACAATGGGCACTGGGAACAGCCCACACCTGAGAGCAGCTCAGTTCAGCCTGGCCTGCAGCAGCCCTTGGCCCACCTGAGAGCCCCCAGGAGCCTCACATTGTGAAACTAAGGCACAGGACCCTGCATTACTAGAGGGCTGTACCCCATGGTGAGTTATGATGTCCAAGAAGGGGCTGGGGCAGCCCGGGCACCACATCTAAATCACAAGGGTTAGGCTGGGTCAAAGCAGCGCTGGTGCATCCTGAGCTAAAGAAAAGCAGCAGATTGGGCCCCCCTTTGCTTTCTTATACAGGTCAAGAAAAAAAATACTTTCGAATAAAAAAAAGTTCAACAAAGCTAAGCCACTAATTAATGTTCTAAGGTCCCTCATGCCCCAAGCTAGGACAAATGAATCAAAATGGTTAAAACAATTCTCAATGAAGAGGGGGAATTTTTTGAAACACTTCACTGTGTCTACATTTTCAAATCCACAGAAATGTCCATCTCTCCTTTTATATTACCAGGTCTGACTTTATGGCTGGTGCACAGGCTACCAAATCCCTTGTCCACTTTCTAGACTCCTCTCTTTCTCCCTTGCTCCCACCGACCACCCTCCTGTAAGAATCCTAGAGAAGATGCTGCAGGCTGGGGCTTAACCAAAGGCATCTTGTAGACTGCCGGAGATGCTCAGCCCTCTCATCCTGATGGTGATGGGGAGCTGTCAGCCGTTTTGGGCATAAAGCAGCTCCAGCAGAAGTTCACTCACAAAGCCACCCACCTCTGCCCACTCTGCAACCCCAGGGAGAGGACTCTGCAGGCCTGGGAGGGTGGCCCATCCCAGCTGGGGATGGATTTACTTATGTGAAAGGAGAGTCCCCAAACAAAGCCAAAGATTGCGTGACAATTTTCCAGAGAGCCGTACTGTTTCTAAGACTCCATCTGCTTTGTATTTCCCTGTTGGACTGAACTGCTGTGTTCCAGAAGCCCTAAAAAGGAAAAGAAGGTGCATGAATCCTCTGCCAGGAGAAAAGCTGTGCCCTCCAGCCAGGGTAAAACCACATGTGTCATGAAAGGAGGACAAATAAAAAGGTGGCTCCGGAGGAGAGCATGGAGCCAAGGGTTTCTCGTTTCCCCTGCTTTGAACTCATCCGCAGCCTGAGTCCAGGGAACTCACCAGCAGGAAAAGGGAATGGAAAACAGAGTGAGGAGGGCAAGGGTGGAATAAGTAAACCCCAGCGCTGGCAGCAGGAAGAAGTCTGACTCTCAGCCACACCGGCAACTGTACGTGCAGACGAGGCAGCGCTGGCTCAGCACCATTTCCACTGGGGTTGCGGCCCCAGTTCTCTCTGAATCCCCCCACTGCGACCCCCCTCCCACCCTGGTGACTTGCCTAGGTGTGCAGCCCGCTATGGCACAGAATAGAAGCAGGGCGTGGGTTTGAGACCTGCTGTGCCACTAGCTGCTGTGTGGCCCTTTCCTCTCTAAGCTTTGATTTCTTAATTTTAAAAACAGAGAGAAACCCACTTCCTGCGCTGCCTGCTCTCAGGCCGTGTCCACCGTAAGGGCCAGGGTTAATAAGTATGTGGCAGACACCATCTTAAGCACTTCACATTTATTATTTATCCACTATTTATATTGATAAATGATTCAAGCTGAGTAACGGTATTACATTTATTATGTATCATTTATTTATATGGACTCATTTAGTCCTCACAATCTCCCCAGTAAATAATCAGTAGCATCCTCACTTTCTAAACAGGTCAATGGGTCAGTCATGGGCATGAGACTGGGGCTCACTTAGTGACTCAAGGGGACCCTGTCTCAAATTGTTTTTAAAGAATGAAAGGGTAGGGATGCAGCTTGTGCAAAGGCCCTGGATTTAATCCTCAGTATTTAAAAATACCTACGGGCTTCAGAGAGCCTCTCCTCCTAGGCAATCTGCTGCAGTGACCTGTGTGCCCCCCAGAATGTGGGCCCCAATGTTACCTCCTCCGCTAAGGTTCAGCCACACAGCTGGGAGGAAGGGATGCTGCATGGAGCCAGCCAACACCCATGAGGACTGGGTGGGCAGGGAGGAGCTGAGGGTCAGTGGGACAGAATACAGGGCTGGCTGAACCCCAGCTGTTCGCCTCTCTGCATGGAATGGGGATCCAGATGACAAAGTAGTTGTGAGCACGCTGTGGGGGTGCGAGGAATGGTACTACTCGTTAAAGGGTGCACCTCAGCATTAAAGCTTTCTCAGAGGGCTCCCTGGGGTTAGCTACCCCTGGCTGGACGAGGCAGGACAGACAGAAACACATCTTCCGA
>RJWM01000965.1:98319-177207 GCA_004363535.1 Dasyprocta punctata
GTTCAGGTGGCCCATCTTCTCCCCTGGCCCTCAGAAGTTCACGTGCAGCCAGGGCCTCCATGGCTGAGCCTGAAGCAGAAAACACTCTCCTGAGGAGGCCAAGGGAGGAGACTCGGGGAAGGATGGAGGAGGAGGAGGCAGAGGAAGCCACCCACTGGAGGAAGGAGACTCTGGAGGCTTGGCGGGCTGGAAGGTGCTGACAAAGGGCCGTATCCTCTGAGAGCTCCAGAGGTCGAGCCTGGGACACCCTGAAACTGCCACCATCTCAGGCACAGCCTCGACCAGTCCAACACCCAGGCTCTGGCGACAACAGCTTGTGTAGGCAGGTGTATCCTACGGCCACCACTACAGGGCCTGTGGGGATGGCAGCCTGACTGGCTGGGTACTCAGATACAGATATGGGGCATGGGCATGAGGGGAAAGAAGGACTCAAAGATGACACCATGGTTTTAGCAGGTACACGGTGGTGCCACCAATTGAGACAAGGAGTGTGTGACTGCAGGAGGCTGCTGGGGTGGGAATGAAGAGTTGCATCTCAGACTCATTGAGTTTAAGGTACACACAAAGACCACCAGGGAGGCCTCTGGACCCATGGGAAGCACAGGAGAGGGGCTGGGGCTGGGCAGAGATTGCCAAGAGAGGATGAGGAAGGGCAGAGTGGCAGCCAGCTCAGAGTGGAGCCTGCAGATCTCCAAGGTATCAGGGTCAAAGAGACAGAGCAGGATGAGAAAAGCAGGCAGTGACACAGGACTAAGAACAAAAGATTTTAAGAAGCACAGGCTAGCAGTGCTATCAAAAGTGGCAAGAGCTGTCTTGCAATAAAAATGTTGACTAAGAGGTTCCTGGTGTATGGAGGGAATGAGAGGGAGGAAGGGAAACAGCCAAATATAGATGTCTCTTTCCATGTGACATTTCTAGGACTCCTTAGAGCTGCGCTTCTTGTCTTCCCTGCATTCTGTGAATTTTTTTTCTAATTTCAAAAGCTAGACTGAGTGGGTCTCTCCTCTTCACAAACAAGAGGGCTTGATGAAGATCCTGTGAGAAGTCAAAGGAACGCAGAGAGGGGGTTCCAGCTTTTCAGTTACTAAATAACACCTGAATCCATACTGAGATGTGCAAGGGAGAACGAACGCTCTCTGGGCACAGTGGCACACACCTGTCATCCCACTACTCAGGAGGCTGAGGCAGGAGGATCATGTGTCCAGGGGTAGCCTTGGCTACACAGCAAGACTTTGTCTCAAAAAAGCAAAAAACAAAACAAACGAATGAAACACATGCTCACGCACACACACACACACACACACACACACACACACTGAAACTTATTCTACCTTCCAGGACAGAAGAAAGGAAGCAGGAGACCAGGATGCAGCCAGCATGGTGGGTAGCAAGTGCTCACAGCCTCGGGGTGGGACACTTAGCCAGGGACCTACAGCCAGGCTGTTGTGGTCCCACTACTTTAAAATGAGAGGTCCCTCAGTTTCCCTATCCAGAAACTGGCAATGAACATTACACCCCCTTGTAGCATTGGGAGCTTGGCACAAAGTGACATTTGCGAGGCCTGTGGCCCTGTGCCTGGCATGCAATGTGCAATCCGTAGTTCCTATCACTATTGTCTTTGAAAACTCCAGTCCTCAGAAGGGCACTCCCAACACGTAGTGTGAAGTTGGCACCATGTGCCTGACACCGCAAATCCTTCTGATGCGACGAGGCAAGCAGTATGCACTCAGAGTTCTTAAAAAAACAAACCAGTACACTGCTTGACACTCTCCGGACTCAGGAAGCTGTCTTGCTCCTCAGAGGAAATGGTTGCTATACTATCGCCCAGCTGAACAACCTGTGCTTTTGGGAGCCCTGGCCCGGGGTACGGCTAACTAGGAAAACAACGTTGAGAAAACATCATTCAAGGTTTCAGGAGAGGCCTTGCCAAAGACTATAGCAGCCTGAAACACAGAGCTTGTCAGATGAAGGAGAAAGGACTGGGTGTTTATCATTGGATTCAGAAACCACAAGTGTGTCTCTGTCACCCCTACAGCTCCCTGTTCCATGCCCTGCCCTCCTCAAGAGGTGGCCATGTCCCATCCGCTGGACATCCCCCATCTCACACCCATGCTCCTCTGCCCCCATCCTCAGCTAAGCTGTTACAGCCTTTCTACTGCTCCCGACCACCTCCAAGCCCCAGTACACAACCTGCGTGTGCAGGATGGATGGGTGTCTTCCCACTGTGCTCCCCGATTGAAACCTCTACCACCAGTAGGATGCCCAGGTTGTGTACCTTACTTCAAGTGCCTGTGCTGGGAAACCGATGATGGAGCAGAGAGGACCCTGCCAAACACGATGCACTACCACTTAAGGAAGCAGGCACAGCGGAAGCCTGTCAGTGTAGCAACAGGCAATATATTAACCATTGTTAACCTACTATGTTGTTTTGAAATTCGGTATCATTGTTCTTGATCTTTATTCTTTAAAAAGCCTATCTATGCTGAGTGTTTATCTCCACCAGGCACCGTTAATAAGCACTTCGTATGTTTCATTTTGTCAAATTGTGAAAACAACCCTATGAAGTAGACACTGTTACCTTTTAAAGTAGGGAAACTGAGGCATGATACAATTTACCCAAAGTCACACTGTTAGTAAAAGCTAGAAAAAAAAAAAGCAGAAAAGAGGAAAAAAAAATTGAGGAAGGAAGGAGAACTTGGGGATGTACAACCAACTCTCTCAGGCACTTGGTTTTAGGAACGAAAGTCCCTTTGCCTCCAAGTTTGTCTTTCTAGAAGCTTGTGACGGGCTCAGGTGGACTCGCCCCCAGGCCCTCTTCCTAAGTGTGCAGATTCTGTGGTCAGCACCCCTGAGCCTCCATCTCTCCACCAGTTCCTGTGTAGTAATTCTTCAGTCTCCCCACACTTCCCTGGTTCTCTCTTTCTGAGACACAGAGGGCCTGGGAAAGTTCAGTTGTTGGCAGTTGGGCAACCTGCCTTCTCTCCTGGCTCACAGGTTTTGGGGACCTCTGTGCCCTCCCTGGTCTTTGCTTCCCACCTATGAATATAGGCACTGAGTCAGATGCCCCCCTGCCATCATTGCAGTCTTGTCATTCTGTCCTTTCACCTGCCCCAGAGCTGACAGGGCAGTGTGCACATGTGTGCTTGTACACTTGTCCCACGGTGACAGTGGAGGAAGGAGGAAGGAATCTCTCAGACTCTGCCTTCAGCAAAGAGCTCAGCAGCAGGCTTCACCAGTGGCCCCTGAGTGACCATGAGGTCCCATATACCCAGGAGTCAGACACATCTGTCATACTGCTGCCAGGAGTCGGGCACCTGGCCAGGCTCTTATAACAGGAGAAGTCTCTCTAAGAGTTCAATTCCTCCCAGGAAAGGTGTCCAGGGAGGGGGAGGGCAGGGAATATTACATCCTGCACTTGTCCAAGTGGTTCAGAGTAAAGTGGTGCTTCCACTCTCAGCACTGTATCTCAAGACAGCCTCTTCAATGAGTTCTGAGTTCCCCAATTTTAGAAAGGAAGTGGAGGTGATAGGATAGCATCCCTGATATTCCCTGGGCCCAGCCAACCAGCCTCTGAGGGCCCTTCCTGGCCTGGGGCTCTGTCCAGGCCTGCAGGGAGAATGAAAGCTCATTTTCTCTGCCCAATAGCTGAGGGCACAAGCCCTCCTCAAGTGGAAAAACACCGCAGCCTGGCCAGGCCGACGGAAGAGAGGCAGGCTGCCTGCCTGATGGAATGAGTCTTAATGAGGCCAGACGGCCCTGCAGAAAAAACACCACTGCTGCCAAGCCGCCTTCATTTCAGGACAACTGCCCCAGAGGGTGTCACTGCATCCTGCACTCTGCTTTCACAGAACCACAAGTCCTGGCCTAGGCCTGCAGACCCCATGTGCAGGAAAGAAAAGGGCCAGCCTGGAGCTGTGAGCTGCAGATGTGTGGCGTGGCAGGCTGGCTGGCAGCAGGGCATTGAGGTGCTCCCACAGACAACAGAGGACCGTGCCTCCTGTCTTAAAAAGCCAGATCACTTCTGAAATCCTGGAATTTCAGAGTCAAAGGAAGTGCTGCAGTCCCAAAGCCGCATAGTCTGTACAAAAGCATCGATCATTCAATCCATCAATATAAATTATGCACAGGTTGGTCCATGGATGCCAAGGAGCTGGGTGGGAGCAGTCCATACACAAGCACTCTACTCTACTCATGTCTCTGTACTCTTTTGTGCTGAACATTTCTAAATTAGGGCAAAGAGGAGGAAAAAGAACCCTTCATAAACAGAGCCACCCATAGAATCTCAGAATCTAAAGGGCGCCCAATGGTTGGCTCTTTCAAACACACAACCATCTAAAGCCCAGTAGCATGGTGTGACAGTTGAGGTGTCATGTGCCAGTCTCAGCTCTGCCGTGGTACCAGCCCCTTTTTCACTAGCCCTTTCCCCTTCCCCTGCTCCGCAGGTGCTGTGAGGTGAGCATCTTTCCCCTGCCACGCCCTTCCTCCATGGCAAAGGAACCAAGCAACCATGGACTGAAATCTCTGAAACCATGAGCCAAAATAAACTTTTCTTCCTATAAATTGATATTCTCAGGTATTTGGTTACAATGACAGAAAGCTGACTAACACGGGAATATAAAAGCCCTTACATCCTTTAGTGGGGGTGGTATGATAAGCAATAAGGAGCCATGCCAGCCTTGTGACCCGGGCAGGATCAGCCATTAATGGAAGTAATGTAAACACTACATCCTGGTTGTTGGGAAACCATCTGCAACTTTCCCCAAAAGTCCAGAACTGAAATTCAAAAGCAATTCTTCAGCCGTGGGCTAAAATGAGTCATGAGATATTGTTCACAAGGGTCAAAGCTTGCTCAGAGTAGCTGGTGGTCCTGGGAGGCCCAAGGCCCTTCTGGCAGCCTGGTCTAACTCACTTCCAAGCCCCAGGTCACACGTGCCCCGCCAAATGCAGCCTTGACTACCCCGAGCACCACTCTGCTCTTTCTTCTGCCCTCAGTCCTCTGCACATTTTGTTCTCTTTACTGGAAAACAATTCTACCTCCCCTGCTCATTTGTCTGGATAGCTCATTCATTTGTCCATGTGTTCATTCAACAAAAATTCTGAGGGCCTCTCCTGTGAGCCAGGGAACCGGCTGACTGCCAGCAACACAGTTGTGGAACAGGCAGCCTGGAAAGGCCCTGTTCTCATGGAGCTTGTGTTCTGTAGGGAGAGGGGCAAACATGGACCTGTGAGTCCACTGAAGAACAAGAGCACCAGGGTGGGGGAGATAAGAGAGGCAGGGCCAGGTGTGTCTTTCTGGAAAGTGAGGGAAGGGCTCTAGAGCTCTGGGAAGATGGGTGCTAAGAGGAGGCATCAGGCAAAGACTTTGAGGGTGTTATCTGGGAGGAGGAAAAAGAGTAAGTGTGTGCAAGGATGTGCATGAAAGGAAATCGGGGCTCTGTTTCTCCTTTGGATAGCAGTGAGGTTAAAATTCCCTCTCCAGAAAGCCTGCCCTTCATGGCTGGGTGCAGGTGAAGCCTTGGCAGCCTGCATGTCACCCCCTGCCCCATTCAGTCATAACTGCCACATCTGTCCTGTCAGCCCCACAGGCTTGCCAAGCACCTGGGAAAGCTCGCTTTGCATACTTCTTGTACATGCATGTTAGAAAGCGAGGTAGGCAGAAGCTTATGTGCACAGAGAGCTCCTGCACGCTCTGAGGGCAGCCAGGGGTCCCCCACTTAGCAAGTACCACCCCCTCAGGAGTGCTCTTGGGCACTGAGCTGTGCTGGCCTCACCAGGAGTCACTGGCAGGGTCTGTGCCCATGACGTTAAACTCAAACTGCTACACTATGCTGGGCCAGCCTGCCAGAGGATGCAGAGGTATGACCCTGCATAGACAGGAAGTGGCTGTGAATAGACCCCAAACAGGAAGCAAAGCCACCAGTAAGGACAAGGTGAGATTGTATTACGGAAATGTCTCACAGTTGGGCTTATAGGTAGCATCTTCTGGTCTACCCATAACCTGACAATTGTCTTGTAAAACAACCTGATAAGGGTCTTGTAAAATAATTGAAAAAATTATAAGATGCCAAAAAGGAAAAACTACCTTCACTCAGATCCTGTCTAAAGCAAAATAATGTACACTGTAAATGCCCTGTTGAGAACAAAGCTTGGCGGGTGCCACCCCCGATCCCTGCCCTGTTTCCAGGGAGTCACATCTCTGAACTAAGCTGGCCTTGTTGTCTTGACAATACCTGGGCATATTTTAAAGATGCTAAAATACTCATTTAAAACACAAGTAATTGTCTTTCAATAAAGTTCAGGAACTGGCAAAACTAAGTTATGAGCTTAGAACGTTCTCAGCTCTAACTTTAGGAAGGGAGTGGAGTATCTATGGGCCACAAGCAAGGGATTCTCTGAAGTTCTGGGAATATTTTCTATGGGTAATGTGTTCGTGGGTGTACAATTTTTTAATATTTCAACTAAAAAGAAAAGCACAAGTCCCAGAGGTTCTGCAGCTCTGAGTATGCCTGGGTGCACACTAATAATTGAGCATTTGAGGAGGAAAAAGAAAGAAGGCCGCCTCCTTGGGAAGGCCTTGCTGGCCTGCAGCATGCCCCCACGTTTTATCTTGGCACCAACCATGGGGGGGAGGCGGGTTTGCGACTTTCTCTGGGTCGCTGGACCTCACAGAGCATCTCTGGAAAGGGGAGGATGTCTGATTCTTCCTGCTTCCCTGCTGCTCTCACAGAGATGTTCCAGGAGCATGAGTTACCCAGGTGCAAACACTTAATGTGTGAAATGGAAAATGCGTGGCCGCCTGGAGCGGACGCGATGTGCTGTAGGGCCGCCCGGGATTCATGGTTCAAGCTGTTGGCAGAGGGGCGCTAGTGTGGAAAGGAGGGGAGCCCTGGACTGGGCCAGAGGTTCAGCAGGCCAACATGGGTGTGGAAGGCATTGAAGCTGCTTCGCAGCCTTCTGAAGGGACAGTGGGCTTGGTTTCGACGCTTCCGGCAGCCCCTGATCACAGGGTACAGTGCCCACCAGCCCTCCCTGTTCCCAGAAATCAAGGCAGGCGGGTCCACTGTGCTGGCCACTGTGACCTCTCCCATCTTGACCTCCAGGAGATGGGAAATATTAAGGAACACACATGCTTCCCCCCTTGTTTGTTCTGGACACTCTGCAGCTGCCTCAGGAAAGGCACACACTGCCAGAGCTAGCAGACTTACACAGCACCGTCGGCTCCACTCTCGCCTCCAAACAGGAGCTTCTGCAGCACACAGCCTTGGACGGCTGCCAGCACCCCACAGGGGCCACCCTGCAGAGAGCGATGTGTGTCAGCACCCGCACCGGCATGGGAGAGCCTGAGTCCCACCCTGCAGCCCCATCCCAGGTTACAGGGCACAGTCTCTGCTGCACTGCTCCCTCAGCAATGGAGGTCTCTGGCCTGGTGATTATCTACAACCCACTGAGGCTGAGTCATGAAGAAGGGGTGACAAGGACCCAGTGCCCACCTCTAAAGGAAGGGGTGAGTCCGCAAGGCATTGTGGGAAGAAAGTGGCTATTCGCAACCAGTTATATGTAAAGCCAGCAACACCAATGTAGGTTTCCCATCATCCAGGGAAATGTTTCAGTGTGCACAGACTGAGAGTGTCAGTCATATACTCGGGGCTCAAGACCCATCCTAAGGGCCTTCTCCTCCAAGAGGCCTTCCCTGACTATCTCGGCTGGCAGTGAGCTGGAACAGCAGCCTCTGCTACTTAAGCTCTCTCCTGCTCACCCTGGCAGCCACCTCAGCACCACACTAGATGTGTCTTTGACCCCTCTCACACTGTAATATGAGAGATCCTGCAAGAGCTCATCCCTGCACATAACAGGTTTGGCATCAGTCCTGGTCCCCAGGACACATCAGCAAACATCAGTGAAACCAAACAGCACCAACAATCCCCAGAGCAGCAGGCCAGAGGGACCCCTGAAGTCTGGGTGCAGGGAGAGGGGCTGAGCTTCACCATGCAAGGGAGTGGCTGAAGCCAGTGGTCTTGGCACTATTCCTTGGGCACCATGGTGTAGGGAGAGACTTTGGGACCCCAAGGAGTAGAACCTGCTTAAGTTGCCCTACGCCATTTGGTGAACCCTGGTCCCAGAGTTAGAGTATCTTCAGGCCTTCCCGAGTGTATCTCAGGAACTATGTCCAGGCCACGTGTAAAGCCTGCCACCTCTATTTGTCTTTCTTGCTTCTCTTCTACCCTCTTCTCTGTACATTGACACCTCAGCTTTCCCCTGCAGCCTCTAGACTTCCCCCCTGCACCTACCCAGTGTACCCCTTCTCCTGCTCTACCTTTACAATCTGGTGTGTGCCGATGGCACATTGGAGGCGTGAATTTATCTGACAGCTCAGTGCTCCTCTTGGGCCAACTACAGTCATCTCTGTATTTGAATCATATTCTCCAAGGCTCAGCCTAAGAGGGCACCTCCAGCATCCCCAAGCACACTCAGGACTGCCTTCTGCTCCCCCTGGCCAAGCATCCTGAGTGATGCAGCATGCACAGCAAGTGGGTGTTCTGCTAGAATGTCCCCAAAGCAGGGGGTCTCCATCCCCAGCCACACAAAGAGAGTTTGCCCCAAGGACCACTCAGTAAACATGGGACTGGCTGGCCCTGGAGAGCCACAATGAACTGACACCCCACCCCTAAGCACAAGGACCACCTGCCTTGTTCTGCACAATGCCATATCTTAAGGAGGCTGTGTCACTAAAGGCAAAGCTCTGAAGCTTCCATTCCTCATTGAAGCAGCAAAAGGTAGAACCGAACAGAAGGGTCTTGATTTCCTGTGGAAAGAAGACAGTGTTACTGGTTGTTCTCAAAGTAAACACTACCGTGTTCAGCATGCACATCCTTACAGGGGTTGGACTTTAGTTCTAGCAGGGCAGTGCATTGTTCCAGCAAGTTTGTCTCTTCCCCTTTTTTTCAAAGCCCTTGCTTATCATATTTGAAAGAAGAGAAACCTAATCTTGAGGGACTTACCCGTGGAACATCTGAAATCCAAACCAGTCTGGGCTAATATGAACCAAAATTTTGTAGGTTCCTTATGCAGACCTTGAAACATGAAACTTTAGTTTTTCAAAGGATTTTAGTGGTCCTCAGATCCTCTATAGGAAAGACTAGAAGCTCTCAAACCTGACCTCACCTGGGAATCACCTAAGGAGCTATTAAAAATAATTCTGATACTCAGGCCACCAGCAAGGCCAATTAAATTCAAATTCCTTAGAGTGAGACTCCCGTATCAGTAGTTTCATGTTTTTGGTTTCTGACAATGCTGGGGAGCTAACCCAGGGCCTCGGACATGCTAGGCAAGTGCTCTACCACTGAGCTAAATGCCCAGCCCCAGTATCAGCAGTCTAAAAGCTAAGTGATTTCACTTTGCAGCCAGGTTTGAGAACCAGTGTTCTGGCACAGGGTTGACAAGAAATGACCTATGAATCAAATCCAACACTTACCTATTTTTATAAAGTTTTATCAACACAGGGCAATGTCCATTTATTTACCTGTTGTCTATGGCTGCCTTACAGCACAGCAACAGAGGAATTTGAAACAGAAACCACAGAGCAAGCAAAACTGAAAATACGCTGCTTAGCCCTTTACAGAAAAAGAATTTCAGTGCCAGGGATATAGCTCAGTGGCATAGCACCTGCCTGACAAGTGCAAAAAAAAAAAAAAATTCCCTCTGTGGCGTGACCTGTGAGTGACCTCCCATGAACTCTGCTGGAACACCCCACCTCCTCACAGCAGCCCCCCCATTTTCTCAGAACTATCTTCTCTAGGTCTCTGGATGGTGTTACCCTCACTGTTCATTTCCCATCAACTCAAGCACCGTCATCCAGAGCCCCAGGATCAGCCAACCCCTGCCCCTTGGAAGCCCCCAACAGGGAGGAAGGGCCTCTCCAATGCTCCCCATTCATGAGCCGGCCATCTCTCAGCCATGATTTTACATCCATGGGGACTCTGAAGGCTCGAGTGAACCCCAGGACCAACAGGTGGGTTCTGCAGCCCCCTCCACTGGATCCCTCTCAGGTCAGGTCTGTCCTACTGACTCGCATTGCTCCCCACCAGAATCAGTTCTCTTTTTGTTTTCCTTCAGTATATGGAAATCTCTTTATGTCAGAAGTGTTTGTGTCATCAAGTGTGGGCCGACGGCACACTGGAGGTGTGCATTCGTCTGACAGCTCAGTGCTCCTCTTGTGCCAACTACAGTCATCTCTGTATTTGAATCACATTCCCCAAGAGCCTAGAACTACACAGATTTGGATTTTCCAGCCAAAATCCCTCTCTGTTATCCAAGCCACAGACTGACATCTCCTGGCTAGTTCCAGTGTAGGGGACAGCCTGAAAGTCTGGGTTCTACTTGCCCTCCACTCCCTGGTTCCCTGCTTCTCTCTGCTGGCCTCACTGTTTTATAGATGCTTTTTCTGGGTGGTCTTTAGGGATACCCAAGGGCCCAAGCCCAAATGGGAATACCCTTTATAAAGAAGCCCACCCTTGTGGCTACAATGTCCAGAGTGAGTACCCCCTGATTTCAGTCCCCTTGAATGTGGGTTCAAAGGGGAAAGGGAAGGAGAAGGAAACAGAGAAGAGAGAGAAGGGGAAGGAAGGGGAAGGACAAAGCCTCTAGAAAAGTCTTGTGTTTGTTGATCTGTGTCCAAGTAAATACACAGCAGGTGAAAAGAGGAGGCTGGCTATGTCCACAAGAGTTTCCATGTTTTCTCCTGGACCGTGGCTGAGAGACAAGAATGAGGCCATCATGGGGGCTGAGAGCAGCTAAAACCAGGACCCCGCTCCCAATGTCCTGTGGCTACAGGTCCCTTTCAGGGGCCGCAGGTACAAACCTGGATGGTGCTGAACAACTATCAGCCCTCCCTGTCCTTCCTCTGCTGCAGGGGGCCCAAGTGCAGCACAAGAGCACTGCAGGAGCACAGCCAGGCTCACAGGGACAAATGTCTGATTCTCATCAGACTTTGAGCAGCACCTGATAGGGATGCAGTGAACCAGCTCCTAGCCAGGCACAAGGGTGCATGCCTGAGCATACAGAAGGTGGAGGCAGAGGATTATGGGTTCAAGGCCAGATTAGACTACACAGCAAGACTAAAAAAAAGAAAGAAAGAAAAAAGCTTTTATTGAGGACAACACACCCTCCTCATTCTTAGTCTTGGGGAAGGAAAGAGAGCTGCCAGGACCAGAACAGTTATCCTGTCCCTTGGCTGAAATTTCTTTGACCTTACACTCAATTTTTCAATTCAGCAATGACCAAGAGATTACAAAGAGAAGGACTGGGCCAGAAATGCCAAAATCATGCTGTCCACATGCGCATGTATTTAACATGGAATTCTCCTGCCACTTCTGAGGTAACACCTACCTTGGCAACTGAGAGGTCAATTGGCTTTGACACTATCTGCAGCTTGAGCATTGAGGGGGCCGGGGCCAGGATGACGTCTTCCCTTAACAACTCATCCTCCACGTCCTCTGGAAGAAAACCATGACCACGGTATGAACCATGGAGAATGGAACAGGAAGTCATTAACACCGCAGATACTGGCAAGTTCAGAGCCAGCTTGAGCAGAAGGAGGCTCCTCCCACCTCCACCTGGCCTTCACTCTGGGCCCCCCAGGGCTTCTCCAGAAGGAAAGGAAGCAGGTGGCCTGGTTCCTATGGCAACCCATCCCCTCTTATGCCATCAGGATGCTGATGGCTGGGATTTACCACTGGCCCACTAGAAAGTGTGACATGTCAGCGCAGAATGAGTTAATTGCTAGGACCCAGGTACAGGAAAGCCTGGCTCAGAGACACTTCCAATGAAGAGGGCTTGGTGCATAGGTTACCTGAGGATGGGCATGAAGAGGACAGAATTAGGAAAGAAAAAGCACCCACTTCTGAAAAAATACTAACAGTAGTAGCTCACATTTACTGACCACTTGGATTGCTTTATCTAGCCTCTTAACATCTCTACCAAAGAGTATTTCCTTTTTTCTTGTTTGGGCGGTGCTGGGGATAGAACTCAGGCCCTCCTACATGCCAGGCAAGTGCTCTACCTCTGAGCTGCATCTGCAGCCCTAGAGAGTCACTGTATCTCCTCCACTGACAGATGAGGACACTGAGGCATAGAGGAGCACACTGTCTGGCCCCACGCCAGGCAAACGGGAAGTGGCAGACAGGCTATGAACTGCGCTGACTGCTAACCACTCTACTATCCTGCCTCCCCATAGTGGCCAGCAGGGACACCAAGCCATATCCAGATACTCTGCTCCCCAGTTACAGTTGGGGAAACTGAGGCCAAGAGAGGATTCCACTGGAGTCTTTGGCAGCACTGGTTCACAATTTCCTAGCTGGCCTAGGCCCCCTCGCACTCTTCCACCCTGGCATTCACCAGAACACTCAGACAAAGAGCACATGGGAGACAATTTCAAGGTAAGTGTGCCAGCACAGTCAAGTGGAATAGGCTCCAGAGGGTCCTTAAACTGTAGCCCCCCAGAGGAGGTTCCAGAGTGGCCTTGGATGGGATGAGGGATGTCAACATTCCCAGGACATGCAGCTCATATCTTATTCCACACCTGCCTTTACTGTCCTGGGAAAGATACAGCCATCACACAAGGTAAGCTAGAGACCAAGGCTGCTGAATTAGGAGACTGATCTACCTTTAGGCTGAGGAAAAGTCTGGAATTTAAATAAAAAGCTGAATTTAAATGAGAACCCCTCTTAGTTAGAAATTCTAAAAAAGCTACCCCATGACATAGCTTTACAAAAATAACCTAAAATGAAGTCCAGATGTTCACCCAGCCTCAAGAACGGATCTTAAAACCATGGCACATAGTAGAGAAAGTACAAAATCAAATGAGGTGTATAATGTGATACTATTTACATTAGGCAAAAATACCTACACACAAACAATGCTACCTGTGTGCAAGGACATCTGCCAGTAAAAGGACTCAGTTTAAGCCTGAGAGAATGGCTGATCCTAGAGGAAGAATTTCCAGAGGGTGTGCGGGGTGAACAGAAATAAGGAAGGGAAGGAAGAAGGAGGAGAAGGCAGGCATTGCCTGATAGAATCGGCTGGGAAGATCAGAGATTAGGATTAATTCCACTGGAGCACCAAACTAAGGGCTGCAGTAACCCGAGAGACTCCACCAGGCCCCAAGCAGCACTGTCTGGCAGCACAGAAGGGACAGTACTTAAGTCTATACCAAAGTCCCGCTGCAGTCTCACACTGACAGACAGGGAGCAGGGTCTGCCCAGCCTCATGAAGTGAGCCACAGTGGAAGCCGGGAGCCCAGGAAGCAGGTCCAGAAAGCACAAGAAGGAGAGCTCCTAGGTGCAGGCAGCCTCCTGGGCTTCTTGGGGAAGAACTGGCCCAGTGCAGGGAGCTGGTTTAGGACCACAGGGTTCAGATGTGGTGAGACCGCCATGCAAGGGAAAAACAGAATGCTCCAGAATGACATGTTGTCCAAGCAGACAAAACCATCTGCAAATGCCAGTGGTTTGAGAATGCTATTTTTAAGGTGCTTGTATAGTTGCCTAGTTGAAAATAACAAGGAGAGAGAGAGAGAGAGACAGAGAGAGAGAGAGAGAGAGAGAGAGAGAGAGAGAAAGAAGAGAGGGAGCATTTCATTTCAAGCAGGAGTCCATAGGGAGAATGGCTTAATAGCTGTTTTTCCATATGAGCTGTTTGAATATTATATCTTTATTCCACTAACCCCAAAATGTCTTCTGCACTTCTCCAGGCTTTCATTTTGATAAAATCCTTTCCCTGCGCCCACCTTTCTGGGACACACCAGGCTGCAACCTCAGTCCTCTCCCTCTCACACACTGCTGTAGCCTCAGGCTTACGCCACCCCCAGAATGCCTCACACCTGCCCACTACCCTCTTCCCTCCACCGTTAGAGGGATGTGTCATTATTTTTCTATTTGCTTATTAAGTGCTTTACTGAGCACTCTTGACCGATGTACCAGGGACAATGTGGAGCAGAGGAAGTTGAACGCTGATGAAGACCTTCAAAGAGCTCCCTGCCCAGAAGGGGAGACAGAGTCCCTGGCAAATTATAATACAATAAGTTAGTGCAGAAATAGGAAGCAGTACAAAGGTCTTAGCAATGATGAATTCTGCCATAAAAGGTCAGGAAAGTGTCCTACAGAGGTGGTATTTGAGCAGGACCCTGAAACACCCAGAGGGCTCTCCAGGGAGCACAGAGTCTCATCACTGCTTCTCTGGACTATCCCAAGGCCCCTCACAGTCTTTGATGTCCAGGCTTTTACCCTAAAATTCATCCTACGCCACAGTTCTGGCTCTATCATCCCTAGTGCAGATGTTCAGGGCCCCTTACTGCCCCACAGCTCACCATCCAACTCTCGTGTGCAGCAGCTGCAGACCTCTGCCTCCCCAGCCTTTGCCCCAGCCCCACGCCCCTGGCCCCCACTCCCTGTAGCTCACACTCCTCCAGCCAACCTGCCCTTCTTGCTCCAGGCATTTGCCTGTGCATTTCCTCCCACACCTGTTTGGCAAGACTTCATCAGTCTGTTGAAGTCCAGCCTATATGTCATCTTGCTATGAAACTTCCAGAACCTATCACAGAACTTGGCGTCTGCCTTCTCAAAGCAGTGGGACACACTAGTTGTATGCTTCATGCGTTACCGTGGGGGATACCTTCTCTCTTCTGCACCCCAGTCCTGCCCTCCTTCTCTCAACTGGTCTGCCTCAGAGCACTTCCTACACCCTGATGGACACCCTCTGACAAGTCACTGAACCAACACAGGAAACTGGATTGGGATGGGAAGGGGTGCTGTCCCTTTAATCAAAGTGATGCCTGTTTCTGCACCGCTGCGGTGTCCACTTTCTCATAAGACTACTCTTTGCTGTTCCCTCTTCCCTAATCTGTCTGGGTGACTGTGTTCCCTGGGCTCTTATCCTTTATCTCCTTTTTCTTTTCTAAATACTTAGCTAAGCCACCCAAACACACACACACACGCACGCACACACACACACACACACACACACTCACACACTCACTCACCCAAACAGCTGGCTTCTGAGAATTGCTAAAAGCCTTCCTTTTAACAGAAGCTCTCTGGGTTCTGAAGGCTGGGAACTGCTTTACTTTCTGCCCAGATATGAGTGCCTTTCATCGGAAAGTCTTCAAGTGCAGTGCCTCCCACAAGGCTTTGGATGTCAGGGCTCCCTGACTCCATCCTTTACTCTGCAGTCATGGACAGAAGCCTGCCCTTCCTGGGCAGGGCCAGGTCACCCCGCCAGCCATTTCTGGTGATTAAGACTCAGAGGCTCTGTTACCTCTGAAGTGAATTAAGTAGCATAAACAACCCTTGTCTCTGCTGGTCAGGGGCCTGGCCCTCGCTTTCAACTTGATCAAAGCGCACCATGGGGCCCCACATCTCACACAAGGCACTTCTAAGGGGGCACTGCTTTCTTCTTGCAGTTTAAAAGGGAATACTTAAGGGGGAGAAGAAAAGTATCTGAACAGCTCCCATAAGCCAAAATGGCCAACAGGTAAGTGGCTGTCTTCCAGAAAAGGAGCAAATGTCAACAGCACTCCAGTTCCTCCTCTCACACCCTATCCCTGGCCCAGCATTCCCAGTCCCACAGCTGTGTTTGCCAAGCTTTTGGTCTTCCAGGAGCAGAGATTTACAGGGAGGAACAGAAGCTACTTCAGAACTAAAAAGAGGAATGAAACATTCTCTATCTTGGTCTTAGAGAGTTGCTCCATAGGTGGATCCATATGACACAATTGCATTTTTAAAATTATGTTTGTATTTTAAAAAGTATGTTTGGCTGGGTGTGGTGGCGCACGCCTTTAATCGCAGCACTCGGGAGGCTGAGGTAGGAGGAGCATTGTGAGTTTGAGGCCGGCTTGGGCTATAACGTGAGCGCAAGGCCAACCTGAGCTACATAGTGCGACCCTGCCTCAAAAAACCAGGGCGGGGAGTTTGGCTCAGTGGCTTAAGCACCTGTCTGGCAGGCGTGAGGTTGTGAGTTCGATCCCCAGTGCTGCAAAAAATTAATAAATAAATAAAAAGTATGTTTGTAAACTTTATAAAAAGGATAGACTTCCCTGAGAGAGCTACACTGGTATTCTGAAAACCCCAGTAGAACTGTCTTCTGAGAACCTCTGTAGGGTCTGACTGGCCCTAAAGAAACTAAAAATGTAGAGAGGGTTTCTCTGTTCCTACTGTGTGCATCCAGAAATGACCAGACTGCTGAAAAGGACTTCTCTAGGAGAACAAAATAGGCAGCCAGTGGGAAAAGACATGGATAAAAAAAGAGACATTTCTGCTTCCTGAGATCAGGGAGGAGAAAAAGAGCCCCTGTCCCAGCTCAGAGAAAATGCCCACCACTCACCATCTCCCAGAGGGAGAGGCTGAGGGGACCCTGCAGGGACAACACAGAGCCACCCACTATACCTACCAAGCCGCAGGGCATCCAGCTCATCATCCACCTTGTTGGACACTGGCAACTCACTCTTCCTGGGAAAGAGAAAAGGTCAGTAAGCCAGAGCAGCATGGCACAGAGACACACGCAGCAGAGAAGACTGGCAGGGGCCCTGCATGGGAGTCTAGAAGTTGCGCTACTAGCCCCTGTCACGTGGAATGTGTCTTGATTGAATGGCCCTCTCTCGGCCAAGGGTCCCACAGAAGATAGGACCAAATGACCTCCAAGGGACCACTCATTGCTGTGTTCTCACAAAGAAGTTGAACACCAACCACTGCTGGACACTGAACTCTGTGGTTAGACACCTGCCAGTCACTGAATGCCAACATATTTCGCAGGTGGCACTGCAGTAATGCTGGAAGACACACTTACGAAGAGATCAAGTTCTTCTGATCATTGCACAGGATGTTTTCATCTCATCACCATGAGTATTTTTCTTTGCTTCTTTCCCCTCTCCCAGCCTCCCTGTGAAATCACCAGCAACTATTTATAAGAGCCCTCTAAAATGCATCAGTATGTTTGAAGGAACCAGTCCTGTATCTTCCCGTTACCTGAAAAGTCGCCCTGTAATTCTGATTTGCAAATTCAGGTGCATGCACGCAGAACTTGAAGTTGTCCCCTTAGACGCCTTTTTTCCTTTCCAACATGCATCAATCTAAGCTAAAGGGAAATCACTTTTTGAAAAGCATTTATTAAAAATAAAAATATTACATCACTCTCTGAAAATCCATTTACTATGTTAAAAACTGACAGCTCTTTTGAATGTGTCACTGAAATATATTTTCCTCCAACATCCTTGCAGGGTAAGATAGGACTGGAGCACAATTGCAGTCTTGCCACGGTGTACTCTATTGAATTGGTTTCCTCATGCAAGATGTATGAAGGGTGTGAGTGGAAGACTGTGGGGGACGTGCACAATCCACATGCAAGCACGCGCTGCTTGGCACTTGGTTTCTCTGCTGGCTCCAGAACACCAAGCTCCTCCACTTCTCTCTCAGACAGCTCCTCCTTCCCCATGCTTCCCACTCCACAGGGCATTTCCTCCACCTGAGTCTGACCCCTCCAGGATTCTAGAGGTGTGCTCATGGGAAATGGTGCAAGAATGAACTGGGAAGAGGGGTCGCAGCTCAGAGGGTGGAGAGAAGGTTGTGGAGGTGCAGCCAGTAGGAGCACCCCACTGGGAAGGGATGAACCACACTTTACTCCAAAACCTCTGCCTGCTTCCCCACCTTCAGCTGCTCTGCACAGAGGCTAAGGAACTGTGCTGCCCTCTTCTATCAGAAAAGTGAGGGTGGAGGTACTGCGGGTAAGTGGCCTCTACAGTTTAAGTTCAGCCATGTAAGGCAGGGGCAAAGACAGATGGCAAACACTCATGTTCTTCTCTCCTGAACTCTCTTCTGCTCTCAGCCTCCTGATCTCACACCCAGATTATGTCAGTGGCCTCTACCACCTTCCTGACTTCCAATGTGGCCACCCTTTGGCACCCCACACCGTCACATGTCACCTTTCTACAAAGCAAATCTGATCATAATTCTGTCACCTGGCAGCAAGTCTTCAAATGTTCCCTGTCACCACCACCGCCATCAATAGTAATGATAATCATATTTATAAAAATAACAATGGCAACAACAAGGAATTCTCTCTCACTCTGTTGACTATTCCAGGCTCTACGAAGAGTGCCCAGCAAGCCTTCAATATGATCTGCCTGTCAGAACAGTTTCATGAGGCAGCTATTTTGCCTCACTAAACAGAGAGGTTTAGAAATTTTTCCAGGGTAATACAGCCAGTAAATTTAAACAGCATCCATAACTTCAAAGATAATGGCAGCAACCACCACACATACAGATTCCTTATAAAGGCCAGGCTCACTGGAGTGTCCTGTAGGACTCCCCCTGAGCTGGTCACCTGCCACTCAGGCTTACCTCCTTTGATGAACTCGTACTAATGCTCCAAAACCTAAATACAGTGTTCCTTTCCCCTCAACTCCAAAGTCTGCCTTTATTCATTCCTTCACTCTCTCACCCAGCACCCATGTAGGGCTATCTAGCAGGCTTCACTCCCTGCCTGGAGGGATGCTAGATGTATAAAATAAACAAACATAAATTGCATGCATGTTGTGGTCAATTGGCCCAACAAAGATACCTATATCCTAGACCCCAGAGCCTGCAAATGTTATTTTATATAGCAATGGGATTTTTGCAAATGGGGTTTAGTCGAAGATCTTGAGATTCTCCTGGATTCACCAGATAAGACCTAGTCACAGGGTCCTTATGAGAGGACGGCAGAAGGACTCTGACACAAAGGGGGAGGAAACGTGACTACAGAAGTAGAAACTGGAGCGGGGTGCACTGCAGATGGAGGAAGGCCCACAGCCAAGGATACAGTAGGCACCAGAGGGTGAGAAAATGAGGAAATAGACTCCCCAGAGCCACCAGAGAGACCCACCCCCAGCAGCAGTCTGTCTTAGCTCAGCAGAACTGGTTTCAGACTTCAGCCTCGGGAACTGTGAGATAATAAATCCATGTTGTTTTAAGTCAATGGACCTACCAGAATACCAACGAGACAGAGAAAAGTCTTAGGAAAAAAATAGATTACCTACTAACAGCAAAGGAAAAGTGACACACCTAGTAAGAATGGTAACTAAGGGAAAAGAGAGGACTGCAGGATTCTCTTAGTCTCTCATGTCCCAGATGCCCAGCCTAGCACGCCATAAACAGGTGCTGAATGCCAGGATGATGCTCACAGAATCTAGGTGACTTACACAGGGTTGCACAACTTAGAAGTGCCAGAGCCAGGACTAAAATGCAGGCTACTGGCTCCAAATGCTGTACTTTGATCTTTTTTTAAATTTACACAGCCTTCTCCCATCTAGAAACCTCCATGGCTCCCTGGGAGCCATAAGACGAAGTCCAGTCCTTCCACGTGTTCCCAGTGGCTCCAAAGGGCAGTTGGTGGCCACGAGCCACAGTGAGAGGGTGGGGACGATGTGCCCACTGAACAGGGAACAGCCGGTCCTCTCCCTGGTCATGGGATTTCCACCCGGAGGGCCATCCATCAGCTGTAGTGAGCAGCTTAGATGCTTTGTGCCCGTTTCCCATTGATGTCTTCACCAAAGGAGACTTCAAGCAGGGTCACACATCGAGAATGTGCTCATTGTTCCTTTCATGTGCCCCTTTGTGGCACAGCACTGCAAAGTTTAAAAGGTCAGTTTGAAAGCATGCTCTTGCCTTTGAGTGAAAACTATTATGAGCAAAAATGACAAAAAGATAAATCAAGGGATTCAAAATTCTTTTTCAAAGGGTGGTTGTGCAGATAACCCAGAGATAAGTGTCAAAGTGTGCATGTAATGAATGCGTGGGGCTGAGCAGTAGACATCCAGCTTGCCTGCTCCGTCTGAGGTCTCTGCCTCCCACTGCAGCCTCTCTCCATGCCCTACAGGGAGAACAAAGCCCAGGGCACTGTGTTCAGGGCTGTGAAGAACCAGGACTCAAACTCTGAGCAGCCAATTCCCTGGCTCAATCAGTAGAAAAGAGCCTCTGGGAGACCTCCGTTCTTTCCCTTGCTCTTCTCTACACTGTGTGGCCTTGGGCAAGTCATGTAGTCTCTAAGAGCATCTGATTCTTCTCTGCACTGTGATGGGAGCCTCAGTGTTTCTACTCACTGTGGGACATGACCAATACAGGAGCTCTGAAAAACAGATTGCAGGGGCTTTGATGGTCTTCTGGAAATTACCCTAATGCCTGAATTTTACTTTCAAAAGCATCATCGAAATGTGTGTGCATAGCAATACATTTAGTTCTTATTGGAGAGAAGAGAGAGAAAACAAACCTGATAAAAATCTTAGCAATGACTGAATTTAGTGAAGGGTGTATAAATATCTATTATACTATTTTTCCAACTTTTCTGCAGAATTGAGGATTTTTAGAGTTAAACTGTTGAGTTGGATTTCATGGAGAGATAATTAACTATAAGGAGGTATCTGGTGACAAAATGCAGAATGTAACTCAATCAGGACAGAGACAAAATATATGAAGGAGTAAATAAAAGACATGGGGGAAATGTTGAAGGTGAATATACATTCAAATATAAATTATGAAGGAAAGAGTAAAAACAATGTGAGAAAGGGAAATATTAAAAAGATGACTGCAAAGAACTTTCCAACATGCACTTTCATAGAAACACACCCATTCTTAATGACACATGCATGTTAAAATGCATACCTCAATGTCGCATATTGAACCTAACAGAATACCAAAGAGAAAGAAAAATTTTCAGGCAAAGGTAGGTTACATACAAACAATAATGACTCTAACTTCAGACTTCTCGGTAGTAATAATTAAAGCTGTAAGACGATGAGATGACATTTGCGGAGTGCAGAGAAAAATTAACTGCTGACTTGGAAATTCCCAGATAAAATATCACTAAAAGCACAGACAAAGGGATAATACTCTTGAGTAAAAGTGGAAAACATTTACTGTCACAGGCCTTCTGAGTGAACTACTAAAGGGTGTATTTTAGGAAGAAGAAAGGCGAATCTGACAGAGCGGACAGTGAGGTGAATGTGAGCTGGAGTTGGGAGAAACGTGGCTGAGTCAGGGAAGAAAATCTCCAACAGCATTTCCTGAGTGAGCGGTCTCAAAGCTTCCCAGGAAGGCACAAGTCTCTTCACCTGTCCCACACACATAGCTTTGTGAGTGTGGGATTAATGCATGTGCATGTAAGGGGTTCAAACACCACATCGGCCTAATCTGACTTTTACAACCCAGTTAGACCTCAATCTATCTGTATTGCAGTTTTGACTTTGGCAACCATCTTCACTCTGGCCATGACCAAGGAAGACTAAAAGCTCTACTGACATGCATGTGGAGTCCCTCTGCTGATTGGACAAAGCTCTGTTAGGTACAACCCTCAACCATTTCTCCAAGTGATAGGAAAACAAAAGAGAAGTCAATTCCTATTCTCACTGCAATTGCCTCCTTCAGCCTCTCTCTGGTCTCCCCTCTTGCCTGCCCACTGCAAGCCAGTCTTGCTTTTCAGGTCACTCAATCCCTCCAGAGGTGCCCACTCTCCCTTCCTGAGGGTGCACTGTCCTTAATAAAATGTTTTCTACTTGCTGCTCCACAAACATGCTCAGGTTATACTCATCCCTCTGTAAACTCACTCTCTCAACCTGCTACTCACTGACTCTGAGCTCTTTCTGCAGGGGGATCCACGAAACAAGACACCCTCATTACACAACACAGACATCAACTGCACGACAAAACTCTAGTAACAAACCTACAAGGAAAGAGTTGGGCAAGAGCAACGGTGAGGAGAGAAATCAGCAAATATTTAAGCAAACCTTAATGATTATGGACAGTAAAAAACAGTAACAGCAACTAATTTGGGGTAGTTTTAAAAATGAAACTGAAATGATAGTAATAAACAGAGAATATGGAAAGGGGGTGATTACCAAAGCTTTCTGAAACTTTTGCAATTTTGAGGGGATAGAAAAAGTAATTAAACTTGAACTTTAAAGCCAATTATACTTAAAAATTTGAGTAACCCCTAAAACAGTAAAAACATGATGTATGATTTTCAAATCAGAGAAAGAGAAGAAAAATATACGAATTTGTAAGAAAGTATCAGTGGAAACAGTTTGGCAGTTACTCAAAAAGTTTAGCATTCTTATCCTACTCTGCCATCACTCCCCCAACACATCAAGCCCCAGAGGACTGAAAATAAACAAACTCATACAAATATTCTTAGCAGCACTACTTGCAACAGCCACAAGGTGCAAACAACCCAGATGACTGTCAGCAAACGAGCAGCAAACAAAATGCTACATATCCATACAGTGGAATATCATTCTGCCACAAAAAGGAATGAACTATGGATACATGACACTCCACCACTTAAGGCAAAGGGAAAGGAGACAAACACCAAAAATGGCATATAATCATATAATTATGATTCCACATATGTGAAATATCACAGACTGGTTGTCAGAAGTTGAGGGGAAGAATGGGTTGAAACTGTGTAAGCAGTAAAATATAAATACCTGTATATGGTGTTTAAAAATAACTCTTAGCAAGTTCTTCCTTGCTACATGCATTCAAATGGTACAGAATATTCTACCTAACACAATCACTGGATGCCATCGGTGTAAGAACTGGTAACAAGATGAGCATGTCCGACATCCACCCGTGGCACACAGCATTAGACTTGAACTGCACCAGACGCAGTGCAACAAGTCAAGGGGACCCGATGGCCCCAGGACCGGTGTTCAGGTTCCTTGCCATAGAGGAGCACACAAACAAGCCACACGCCAGTGCAGGTCAGAGATTAACACCATCTGCTAATCAGATCATCAAATCCCACTTTCCCTTAGCCTGACTCCTCTTCGAGACCTGAAAGGTCAAGGACATCTGGTGACCCAGAACCTTTAGACTCACCAGTCCCCACCCCAAGTACCTTGGAGGTGGCTGTGTAGCGCTCTTTCCTCAAATTTCCAGCCGTGACTTCG
The DNA here is from genome assembly GCA_004363535.1 of Dasyprocta punctata. Classification (NCBI taxonomy): domain Eukaryota; kingdom Metazoa; phylum Chordata; class Mammalia; order Rodentia; family Dasyproctidae; genus Dasyprocta; species Dasyprocta punctata. Next base: position 121,286 of record RJWM01000965.1, read on the forward strand.
CACAGCCCCGTGCACTTAAGGCGCTTATTGAGGACTAAGCCCTCCCCCAGCAGCAGGATAGTGTGTGAATTGCATCCCTGAGGGCAAGCGAACGTAAAAAAAGGCTTTAAAAAAATCTAAGTTCTCCACAGAAGAATTTCTTTTTCTTTTCACTTTCCTGCCCTCCATTTGTCTTGGGGTTCCTATGGGGTGCCCCCAGCCCTGGGCCTGAGGGAAAGATGTGGTATAGAACTAAGGTCAGACTTGGGCAGCACTAAGGGCATCTATCATAATCACTGGTGTTGTGGATGACAGACAAGAAAAACGGAGCTCTGGGTGGGGGGTGGAAGGGAGTGTTTCCCAGTGTCTTAACCTCTGGGGGTTCCTTCTGACAGATGCAAGGGGTGCGGGCCTCTGCAGGGGCTTCCCCTGGCCATCAGATAGGCAGGCAGTTTTAAAATTAAGCCATAAAGAACACGAGGTCTCCTGAGGGATTCGGTTATGGAGCCGTCATTGTATGCACAGGCATCACAACGTGTAGCAACTTTAACAGATCTCAACTTATACCCCGCAGTCGCTAGTTCTCCAATTGCTGACCTTCAACATATAAAAGCCATTTTTCCCAGTTGCATTCTCTGTCTCTGTCTCTGTCTCTCTGTTTCTCTCTGTCTCTGTCTCTGTCTCTGTCTCTGTCTCTGTCTCTCTCTTTCCTTTGCTTTTAAGGAAGTGGAAAACCTTACTAAAATTGCCTGATCTGACATTTCCTGTAAGAAAGTTCTCTGCTTGGAATACTGTAAAAACAACCTGCTTTAACAATTCAGTACAAATAAATTATCCTCCTGATACAAGTGAAAATCCCTAATTGGGAATTGAGCTGCATTCCCAGCTCTCTCATCCGGGTCCACGATGACGAAGGTTGGAAAGATAGGGATCGCCTGGTGAGGATGGATTGGGGGTGGGAGCCACGGATGGCCTGCATCCTCCTGGAAAAGTCATTGGGCTGGGCTGGTGAGTTGGAGAGAACACAGGCTGTACCCCGGCCTCCTGAGCCATTGTTCTTTGGGGGTGATTTCTCAGCACTATTAACTCTCTTTCCGTACATGCACTTCCAACAGGTCTTGGCACAAATCCTAGACAAGAAACATGCAGAGCCAGAGCAGGATCCAAAATCATGTCCAACATTTCTCCTTCCTGTATATCTATTCCATGAGTCAGGCTGGGTCCTGGAACATTCCAGGAACAGCAAAGAAATTTACCTTAGGCTTAGATTCAGAGGGTTCCTTCGAGGACACACAGTTTGCAAAACAAAACTATACTACCTATGACCTTCCCCAATATTATTCTGCTAATCTTCCAGTCTGGCTCAAGGCCTAGGCATACAACTGGTTTTTAATGAATGCTCCCTCTGGAAACCAAGGAGAACTCGGAGTTCACCTAGATACAGTTTGTGAGCTGAAAGGCTAGAAAGCTAATCCAGACCACCTGGTCCAGCGGTGGCAAACCTACGGCACATGTGTCACAGCGGGCTGTTTGTATAATTGAAAACTCTAAAAGATTCACCATAACTGATCCAACCAGGTAACTCCACAGAGGGTAGGGGAGCAGCAGAGCTTTCCCTGCAGCCCTCTGGGTAACAGGTAAAGCCACACATGGAATTGCAGGCTGTAGACCCTCAGCTTGGTCATTTCCAGGTATCCCATCTGGATGTTAGAAGCATTGGTTGCGTTTGCTTCAAATCCAAAATGCATTCATTGCTCTTCTCTCAGGGAGACACAATCCTGCAGGACTGTGTGGTCCTCACAAGACATATCTCCCCACCTGTGCTGGGGCAGAAGTGGCATGATTGTGAGTTGCTCAACGGACAATGACAGAGGGGATGTCATTGCAGGAAACAAATTCCGCCCGAAGGGAAAAGTGACCTCTATGGAGTACATCCCTGCAACATGGCCAAGTTCACTGAGTAATCATTCTCCCTTCTCAGCCAGCCAGTTTATCAAGCACAATGGTATTGGACCATGAGTTCATCTTGGTCCCACCTCTGCCCCGCTGCTCATTGGCATGGGATGCTGGGTCATTCACTGTGGATACCAGGAGATGTCAATGCTGGAGACGTGATGGCAAGCCTGGCCAATCCCATAGGGATCCCAAATGTGAGCAGACAGCACAACTGGCCAGAGGACCACTGAGGCTGCCTCTGACAGGGATACTCAGCAGTCTGACCTCTCCCAACTGAGGACACAATGGAGATGACTATAGCAGGGATAGAGATCTAACTCTGACTCCCCAAGGCTGGTATGAGCCCAGGATGGAAAGGATTACCTCTATAATCTTGGCCTTGTCCCAAAGACTCTAAAGTCATTGTTGGAGTTATAAAAGGGAAGGTTCTGAGAGGCTGCCTGAAAGGCATTATGTAAGAGTTGCCACTGGTTTCCATGGTGGACTGGAAAACTATGTGATGTTTTTTTAGCCACTAGGAGAAGCCACTTTGAGGAAGTTCTGCCTTCAGCTGCCCTCATAAAGGCCAACCAGTATCAGGGACCCAGCCAAGAGTCCCTATTGCCTGTTAAGGATACAGTAAGTGGATAAAATAAGACACAGAGACAAATTTAGTAATCCATGATGAGTGACTGGGAAGCTGATGTCTCCAGATGGACCAAGGGAGTGACACTCCAAGACAGCCACTATTTATTGGGTGCACACAGTCATAGGTGGGGCTAGTGAAAGAGTCAAAATTGGTAGAAGACTCAGAGGCCTATGACTCAGCGGGCAAGTATAATTTTGGGATGACTCAAGAGGGCAGAGATGATCTTATGCTAAGATGGATCTTGCCCTGGAGTGTTTTTTAAATTTAGTGGTTTTAGTTTTAGTTTCAGTGGGTAGAAGAGGATGGCCCATCCCTAAGGAGTTAATGGGAAACCACGAATGAATGATACCAATAATCCCAAATCTCTATTTTGTCACTTAGGGAAGTATGCAAAATTAGCTATTGTGAATTGTGGTCCCCAACAAACCAACACATCCAGGGAAGTGAGTCACACTAATGAGACAGACTCACTTTCTCCCAAGCCCATCAAATATTCAATCTGCTTTGACTGATTAAATATATCAAAGAGGAGCATGAAACAACCACTCAAATGAAGTATTTCATTCTAAACTCACAGAGCATTCCTCTACGTAAGCATTTATTAAAGAACTGCGAGCAGCGTGTTTGAAACAGCACTGTCTGGGCCCAACATCAACTCCACAACTACTTGGAAAGAGGGAAATGTGGGTTCAAATGCTTTTAGAAAGCTGAAGATGCTCGTCCTTAAAAGCACTTATTTTGGGGGCTCATGACCTTCTCCAAGTGACCCTGGATAAATACATACCTTTCCTGAGCTTCTATTTGCCTCTCTGTGACATTCCAGGCGTTCTAAATATACTATAGTTTTGCCCTTACCATAGTAAGGCTTATCTGGAAAGTACCTTTTAGTTTCCCAAACACTTGCAAAGCACATTTCTAAATTTAATTCTCACAAGAGTCCTGTGTGGGAAGCAGTACAGGGACTCTGTAGCCCTATTTTTTTTTTTTTGTACCAGGGATCGAACTCACAACCTCACACCTGCCAGGCAGGCGCTTATGCCACTGAGCTAAATCCCCGGCATGTAGCCTTATTTTTACAAAGACACTGAGATTCAGAAGGCTGTCAACCATCTACTACAAACCTGTCCACAACACACAGGTCCATGGTGACATGTGGAAACTAAAAGAGTGAAATGTTTCATGGTAGCTTACTTTGTCCATTTTATTTCAAGATTACATTCGTTCCAACTTTTTGAAGTTGTTCAATGACATAAAAAAAAAATACTAATCAGACTAGTGACGTGCTCGATTTAGCAGCACATATACTAATCCAACTAATGTCTGATTTACCATGAAGTTAATGGGGCTTAAATTTTAGGGACTCTCCCTGCCAAGAGGCCCTTAAAATATGTTCATATGGTCTTATGTTTTTGGAAATTTGCAAAAATGAGATACTTATACATTATTTTTCCTAAAGAAGCCATGCAGATTGTATATGTTTCAGACCCACAGGTCTGAATCTACCTCTGAACCTCAAGTTGGTTTTCCAGAACTTCTTAATTAATTTATTTTACTGATGCTTGAATCCATCCCTACAGTCCATGACTCACTCACTGTTCCAGGTGGATGACCCCAGATTCCTTCAATACAGACAGCAACCCTGGGATTCACTGTCTTGCTGTAGTTTGTACAGAGAAAGTCCATGCCGACACTGGCTCCCACAGTTACTCTTCCTTTCTCCCAACATCACACTCATGGAAAAGGAATATCCAGGAAATTTTGACCTATCCCCAAAAGCACAGAGGACTGACTGTGTTCTGGCCATTTCTTAGAAGAAAGAGAAAGAAACAAGTTACTTTAAACCCAAGTTAGTTTTGCACACTTCAAGCATTACACCACTCATACACATAAAACCAGAGAGCAGTGGAATTTACATGAGTGAGCCAGCCCCAACTTGGGACCAGCACACCCTGGCTAAAATTAGATGTGTTCCTGAGCCAGGGAGTCCTCCTCCTTAGCCACTCCAGGCAGCTGTTTTCACTTGAAACAGATGTGAGGTCCTTGGGTACCAACTTGGAGTGGGAGGGGTCTCCCTCTCTATTCTTCTGGAATGCAACTTCCTGTCTCTAATGAGGGTTCCCAGTCTTCAGCACAAGTAGCTCATGAGGGAGCCTGGTAGGTAAGGGGGCACACTGAGCATCTGGGACATGGCTGAGAATCCAGTCATTCAAGAGAAGAAATTAGTGCTGAAACTCCAAGAACCCCAAAGCAGTAGAGCACAAGCCTCCCCTTACCAAAAAGTCAGCATCTGAGGATTTAAAATTCTACTGCAGGGCAAGCGTCCCTCCCAGGTCCCTAAGGGTAACAGTATTTCACATGCAGTTATAAGAGTGGGGAAATACAAACCTAAACTTCTCAGGGCTTTCCTCCTTAACAGTGAAATTTTTGCAGAAGCAGCATGACGCCCTCTGCAGAGATCTGGGTTCCCTGGTTTCTAAGGATCTGACTCTAAGTAACACAGGCTGAAAGCACAACTCCTCCCAAATCCCCTTGAATCCTGGCTTCCCTAAGTTACATCCTCCTGCCATTGCCCCCTTCCCAGGTGGCTGGTATGCAGGGACTCACAGACTACAGCCTCTTCCAGATCATGTGGGCAAGAAGAGGTCCCTGCAATGCAGCCCACAGGAAGAACTTTGACCAAAGGTATCTGGAGCACTTCCCAGAACAAACACAAAACCATCTGAAGCAGCTAGAAACACATTGGGCAGTCTCCTGTTGAAATGTCGTGTTGAGCCTCACAATATGGATGTAATCAAAGGACCAGGGGTCCTAAGAAAACATTCAGAGGGTTGGGAAGGGATTCTACTCCTAGCAGGGTGGATGGGCTGTGATGGGTCTAGGGCAGGAAGATAGGAACTAGCTTCCCCATACCCACAGGAAAATCTGAAGCAGGCTGCTTTCTGTGCATCTAGAAAATAGGTGTAAGAGCTGCTGGGTCCTTGGAGGTCTAGGGTTTCAAGGGCCCATGTGTAACATAGGCAGGGGCTTGGGTTTCCTGGACTATGCCATCACCTGACCCAACTTTTAGCATTTATGACACACACTATGACCTTGTTAAGTTCCTTTGTGATCTTTTTCCAAAGGATAGAGTCCATTAACAATTTGTTTTTCCCTATCAGGTTCATGCACTTTATTTTTCCTTATTTTGAGAACTGTTGAACCACAAGAGAAAGCACAGTACGCTGTTTACTTATAAAGTCAGTTAACATGTGCTGCATTTGTTTCCCCTCTCCACACACACATAAAACACACTCCGAGTTTTTTGTTTTGTTTCTTCCTTGTTGCTGAACCATTTGAAATCCAGATACCACATCATAACACACCACCACCAAACACTCCAGTCTACCTCTCCTCAGAGCAAGGGCTTACGTCTACCTAAGCTGAGTGAGCTGTATTTGTACAGCACTTCTTAAAACTGATGTCCTTGTCTAAGCATTCCCAGACCCCTGCATCTGGAACATGTGGCCCTTTGGAGTTACTGTATTCAAAAAGAAGAATAATCAATCAGCTGTAATATGTTTATTAAATATTAAATGGGCCAGAACTGCTTTTTTTTTTTAAATCTAAAATGGATACTTTCAACCTTTTTCTTTCTGTAATAACCTCTGGAGAGTATTAGCTCTTAAAGTTCTCTGATCACTCACATCTAGTGTAGGAAGTGACTTAAGAGTTGTTGGGGAGCTGGTGGGGGAAAGGAGAGGCTCTGGGTTGTAGAAGTCCTTGACAGCTCCAGGGCTGGTTCCTGCGCACCTAGCAAAATGTCCTCGTAAATTCATTTGACCCACAGAGTAGCTTCTGGAACTTGAACATGCAATGCGTCACTGCTCTGTGCAGAGGCGGATGCGAAATAATAGAGCCTCCAGTGCTCAGATGGGGTGGGGGACTTGGTCTGCTTTCCATCAGTGAGTGAGGTTTTTAGGGTGCTTCATTATCTTTTCTTTCCATTCAAAAGAAATTTTATTTGAAGGGTGACAGACCCAGTGACCATAGGAAGCCATATCACCACTTATAGGAATGTCAGCTGCTTCTCAAAGACTACATCTGTCTTGGGCCCAAGGCAGAAGCAGCAAAGCAGATGGAAGACTTTGACTCTGTGGGTCCAGCAAGGGGGCTCACCATGCCCACCCACTGCCCAGGTCTGGCCTTGGGAGAACTACAAGAAGAGAAGGGAGAAAGTGCACATCTGTACAAGACCCCAGAGCTTCCAAAGGACCCCAACTTCCCCTTGACATTTACAGCAAAAGGAATGCAAATTAATTCAATCCACAAATGAATCTGAGGCTTACTGTGTGCTGAGGCCCTTGGGAGAACTTTTCCCCATCACAGGAACAGAGACTCAGATGGCTCTTCCCTTGCCGACAGCCCTCACAGTGAATCTGAACATTTCTCAGCCTCCAGCACAATCTTCCATAATCCAACACCAACCCTGCTTCCCAGCCTTCTTGCAAAACTCCCATCTTACAGGAATAGAACATATCTTTAAAAAAAAAAGTGCTTTGTTTAACCAGATAGTAGAGGTGAGGACAAATTTTTATTAAAGTATCTATTGGGACCAAATATTTCTATACATGATCTATTTATTCCTCATAACAACCTTATAAAAGTAGGTATTATTGATGATTTTTTTTACAGCACTGGGGGTCTAATCCAGGGCCTTGCACATATGAGGAAAGTATTCTACCACTGAGCTACATCCTTGGTTACCCCATGTCACAGTGCTTTAGATGAAAAAAATTATACTACAAAGAAGTTTTTTCTTAAATTGCCCAAGATCATCCTTTTAGTATATGGCAGAGCTGGGATTTGAACTCGATTTTCTTTGATTCTAAATCCAAGGCTCTTTCAACTCATCATTCCAAGAGTTACTAAATATGATAAACATGGCAAACCAAGTTTCAAAGGCTCACAATACAATAAAACGCAATGTTTCCCAAATAGCAGTTCTCAATAACTTGACTTAACAAAGCTTTACTTAATTGAAATGAATTTCAAGTTGCTCAAAAACTCTCCTGCGCAGGATTGACTCTTTCACTGAGAATTTAAAAGGCACTTTGGGAAATAGTAATGCCCCAGGCCCATCATTATGGACATCAATTATCATTATGGAGCATGGCAGAAAACGAATCCAGTATTGTTGGTGCTGTCCCTTCCATGGGCCCTTCCCCAGCACACACCCAGCCACCTCCTTCAGAGGCTCTCTGGTGATGGATTTCTGCTCTGTGCTGCTGGCACGCAGCTCCTGGCTGGCACAGATGCTCACCTCTCACCCAACATGAAGAAGGACACTGTTCCTTAACTCTCCACTACCTTGAGTAGCAACCAGTCCTGATGTTTCCCATCACTTCAAAACTCCCTTCAGAAGAGCTCCCAGTTCTCATGCTTCTCCATCCCTCCTCTTCCTCAACACCCTGCAGTCAACCTTCTGTTCTCCAGCATTCTAATGGAGTGTACTCTCTAAAGCCACAGAGGATCCCCCACCCCGTCCTCCTCACCAGACCCAGCAACCTTCCCAATCTCTCTGAAGTGTCCAGGGCTTCTGCCTCCTGCCTCCTGGAAACCATCTCTGCACTCCTCTGGGCTGCGCTGCGCTCCCCTGTCTACCTTCTGCTCTGAACCCACCCTTTCGTTGTCCACACCAAGCGTGTGTCCTCCACTGCAGGATTCAGTCCCTCTTGGCCATGCTAATGGAAGCACTTCATCTGCTGCCCTGTGCCAGCACAAACGCGATGCCCTCTCCTCTAGCCCCTCAGCAGGTATTCCTCAGAATGGCATTTCTGCCTTGCTCTTGACTATGGAACAAAAGCTCCACTAGAAGTGTCCAGAAACAGGCTCCTCATTTTCTTTCCCCAACAAGCAGGGTCAGTGCCCTCCAATTGCATGTCCAGCCCCCGGACCTCCAGGCCCATAACCCTCCTTGAACCCACATTGTGCTGCTTCTCTTTCTCAGACTTTGGCTCCTCAATCCTCTGCCACAGTCAAATCAGAGCCCACACCTGGGTTGTAGCCCTGGGGCCAGCAACCCTGCCCATTCCTACACCCTGGATTAATCCTCCTGATGCATGGCTCACTTGGTTTAAAAAAACAACCACATATGCAAGAGACTTTCTACTTCTCTGTTGCTTGGAGAAGAAAGCTCGGCTTCCAACACCTCTGTCTAGTCCTCCAGTACTCTCTCTGCCATGGTCCCCACATACGCCTATGTTCCAGCTGCACCAACTTGCCCCCTTTGCCTTGCTCACACCATCTCCCGAGCTTGGGAATCTCTACTCCCTGAATTATCATACCCACCCTTGAGTCCTTGCTGATGCCAGCTTCTCTGAAGGCCTTCTTCTCAGCTGGCCATGCAGTGCCTCAATTTCCCCAGCTGTCAAATGGAACCAATAACCCTCCTAAGTTGCTGTCAGGATAAAATTATGACATCTAAAGCTCTTGCAATGGGGTATGTCAAAGAGTGAGTACTCAGTAATACCAACAGCTTAAATATCCCCTCCATGTGGCACTTTGGGATGTCTCCTTGTCACTCATCTTTTCTTTCTTCCCCCATAATCCTGTGGTACCCATTTGTACAGATGTCTTTGCCTCTTGGTGGCAGGGACCTCATCTTCAGCATCTCTTTCCCCAACGCCATTTGAACAAGCAAGAGACACTCTACGAATGCTTTGTTGAACTGAACAAAATTAAATACCATGTATTTAGACTGAGATCAAAAACTGTTTATCAGGAAGAGACTTCACTTCTGAAAGACCCATGACCATGAAACTGGCCTCGACAGGAAATGAAAGAAATCCCTGGCTTTAGTAACTTCTTGTGGAATGAACAGAGAAAACAAACTAGAATTTTCTGGAATGAGGCACACACACGAAATCTAGCTATACAGGAAGTGGCGCTGGCAGATCATCTTTGTGATTTGAAGAACTCTGCCCAGAATGGCCCTGCCAGAACTCAGCTTCAAAGGCCACCTTTCCAAGGTGAGGACACCAGCCCTGGGTGAGTAACAGTGGAATTCCACCACACATTTGGGAAAATCATCTAGGGAATCATGAAGGAAGGTGTCCGCTCCAGCAGGATTGAAAGACATTTGGCAGGAGAAAGGCTTCAGCTCAGTCTACTCCAGCCCCCAAGGCATCCAGCCTATCGATGAGACTCAAAATAGGAACAAGAACACCCTTCTTTTTCCTAAATCAGTGCCCTTTTTCAATCCTTAGGAGTAGATTAGGCTCCTCTCCACAACCCACCATGATGCACATCATCCACAAATGTCTACAAAGGCAGAACCCAAAACAAGGCTGAGAAAGGACAAGATAGCTGCCTCATCTGTAGGAATGAGACCTTAGGGATCCAAGACAGTCTCTCCTACAAAATCTCAGGCTGGGAGAAAAGTAGGAAAAGTGATGAGGTACAGCAATGAAACCTTTCATTGGCCCACCAACTGGGCTATTTAAACTCCTACAGAGCTCTGCGCAGCCCTACCTCATTCGGAAAACCGTCTTTTCTAAGATCCTATGGCAACTCAATTACCTCCATCCACCTGGCTCTGAAACAAATGTTTTCTGTTTGCTAAGTCACTAATTCTGCTCTTCTTTGAGCTCCTTGAGTGAGGGAACAACGTCATGCTCTACACCCCAGGAAAGGCAATTGCTCACCTCCATGGCGATTTGCTGGAACAATTCTGAGTAACAGTGAAAAAGGAAGGGTCACAGATAATTCACCCACATACTCAGGCAGCTGACAGTCCAGCAGGAGGAGCAAGGTATTTTCAGTCCTCACCAACATGGCACATGCTGTGAGAGGTATAAGGGGGTGCAAGTGTAGGAACAGGGAAGTAATTGGGAAGGGCTTCCTAAAGAAGGTACATTGCAGATGATAAACATGGAGCATCACAATCTGGGTGGTGGGCTGGCTGGCTGGTTGACTGGTTGGCTAACTGGTTGGTTGGTTGGTTGGGTTGGTTGAACAAAATGACTGTTGATTGAATGAAATGATGGTTAGTTTGTTGGTTGGATGGTGGGTTGGTTGGATACTAAGTTAGATGATTAGTTGATTAAATCAATGTACAAACAAAAAATAAAAGTGAATTAATGAATGTCAAGCAAACTAAAGATAAAATTTGAATTTCTCCAATTCTATTAGAGGGTCAGTTTAGGTTTCATGATACTGTTCCAGAAAGATCAGCATAATTTTCCCTTCCACTCTCTTTGCTAAATGTATTCTCTCCTTTGTTCAAAATTTACTCTTGATAGGTACAAGGATACAGTTGGGGGAATGACAAAGACATAAGACCTCACTCCAGTCCTTACGGAGCTTTGCAAGTAGTTACCAGATTATCACTTGATCTACACTCAAGCTTGACCATGATAGTGACAGAAATGAAGGGAAGCAGTCAATCCCAGATGAAGACGAGACAAGCAAGGAGCCCAGGGTATACATTTTAGGCAGCACTCATTAGGTGCCTACACTGCTGCAACCTGAGGGCAACCCAGAGAGTGAGAGTCTTGTTAAATTCTGCGTCCTAGATGCCTCCTGTGCCTTACTGTCATTCTGGCCCTGATGACCTCTACATGAACCTCTATGTTAAAGTTCTGGTGGCCACGACCTGCAGGAAGCAAGCTGGCAGACCAGCAGACAGGCGTCTTGGAGTGAGGAGAATGGCACCCAGGAAAGAACAATCTCCACAGTGCTGCTTCTGATCTCCTACACTCATTTTCCTCAAAATATCTCTTGAGCCTCAACAGTTTCCTTCCATCCCTCACCATCCACTTCCCTTGCATAGGACACCTTCCTGCCCACACACTAGGACTCAGGACCTGGGCCGGAGCCGTCAAGGGTCCATGTGTGGTCAGAGGAGGATCTTGGGTCCTGCCACACTAATGTCCGCACGTGGACTAGATGAGATCACTCTGTCTCCCTAGGAAACATGTGGACACTCTTCGGCCACACTTTCTTGATCTCAAAGGAAATCTGAGTCATGAGAAGTCTCTTTCCTCTAAGAGATGCATCAGATCAAAGACTCGGATGCTGCAGGTATCCAGAGAGGCCAGCATTGGGAAGGAGAGAGGAATGGAGCTCTGCCGCGGGCTGGAACACATGAATCGGCCAAAATGCAGCCCCGCACTGAGAGAAAGTAGGAAGGTGAACTTACAAAGCACAGGGCACAGACAGTGGGTGTGGAGAGCAGCCATACCGGCTCCAGAAGATGGTCCCCAGAACAGGTTACACTGGCCAGGCTAAGCCCCAGTAGAGCCCTGTCACACAGGATGACCAGCAGGAAAGCATCTGGGCTTTGTACAGGTCCAAAAGGCAGTCCAGTAGGAGCCTCGAGAGTCTGACATAAGGTTCAAATGTGTAGAGACAAATTAAAATGGAAACTCTATCTATTACTCGTCCCACCTACTGCAGATGTTGTCTAACTCGGGCTACTCCAGCCCGAGGGCTAGTCAATAAACCACGAATGCCACATCCTCTGCTAGGCCTCTGGCAAGCCCCAGCTGGCATTATTCATTCCCTCTCAGGACACGCACAGGCATCTGTGTCTGTGCCCTCAGTGCCTAATCGGGGGACCCCCAGGAGGGACTCATCTCCCCTTCCCCGACTGCCCCCAGAATACTTATGAAATGTGCCTGGTATGTGCCTCCAAATGAAATTACTACGCAACAAAAGCAACCACACCCACTACACAGCTAAGATGAATGAGGATCTGCTGCCACCTACTGTTCATTCTTCTGCAAAACCCAAAAAACCTTCCAGGTACCACAAAGTCGGAGACTGAATCCCGAGAATCCACTGGTTTGGACAAAGCGTGGCACTAAGCTTTTGATACCAAGGTTGCAAGACTGCAAAACGTCCCCCTCCCACAGGCCAAGGCACAGTGGTCTGTACCCCCCGGATCTGTGAACTAAACTCACAACTACTTCCAAATGTCATTGGTTCACTATGAAGTCTTTTCTAGGAAACATTCCCCTCCACACCCAGGCCCGCTGGCCCCCTCAGCAGCACTCTCTAGTGCTCTTTGTCCTTCCCTCCTCTGTAAGGGCCACAATTAAGCACCCAGTTACACAGGGTCTCACAGTGAGCCTGGGCTTCCAGAGGCAGGGAGCTGGCTCATCCTTCAACACCCGAGAGGGGATCAAGAGACTTCTTCTGTCTGTTTGATACAGTTGCACATAGCTCAGACTTGAAGTCAGTGGTGGAGTAACGCCATGCTCTTCCAAAGAGGACCACAGGAGAAGCTGCCATTGTACTAGAAAATGTTCCAGTCTCCCTTCTAGAGTCTCTACTTTATCTGTGAAAGATCCCTACTTGGCCCCCCTCACCAGTGCACCCTATACCCCAAAGGTGATAGCCACAGACAGATTCTGCAGGCTGTCAACTGTTCTTGTGGCATGCAGATGGTGAGCGAATGTACAAGGAATGATGAGAACAGACATGGAAACCACTGGTGCCAGCCATGATGCCTGGGACTGGCCATACCCATCCCAGATGCTATCAATCTCAGTTGCTAAACACTCACAACTCTACCCTTTTCTGGAGAATTACCCCCAAACTCACCTACGAGGTGGCACACTCCCAAGATGGGCAGCCTATAACCGATGACTGACATAGGGTACAAAAAGCCAACTCTGCTACTTAAAAGTGAGACCAACTAGGTGACAACTTATGCTCCACATCTCCCCATAAGATCAGCCTGAGACCCCACACCCTTGCCAAGCTCCTGTCCCTGCACTGTCCCACTTTCTATACTCCCCTTGTTCTGAATGTATGTCCTCAGTAAAGTACGTGCATTAGGAACTGCCTGGCATGCATCATAGTACCTGATGGGCTTATGAAAACACAGGTTTCTAGTTGTGTCTCCCAAAGTTCTTGATCAGTGGCTCAGAAAGGGAATGTTTTTAACAAGTCCCCAGGTAATGCAAATGTGATGGACAAGAATCAGTTTGAGAGTCACTGTTCTTGAGAGACTAACCAGAGATAGAAACCACCCAACCAGGAATGAGCAAAGAGATTAGAGATGGCAGAATTTGACCTTGCACCTGTCAGTATCCCCCAACTCCTGCAAGCACCTGCAGACAGGAAGAATACAATATCAGGCATCCAGAGACACACCCTCATGCTCTACCCTGGGGAATATTTCCTGATGAATATCATTGTCTTTCACACAAGATGAGCCTCAGAAGTCAGCTGAGTGGACTGTGGTTCTTGGCTGACAGGGAGGGCAGCAGTTTAGTCTGGGCACACCCCGGCCCATGTGTAGAAAATGGACTGGGACTGCGGGCAATGGAGGAGCCCCTGGAGAGCTGTCCACCCAGGCCCTTCCCCTGCACACAGCAGCACAGAGGCCCTGGGAACGCTGGAGCTCTCATCAAGGCAGCACCTAACCTGCAGGCAGAGGAAAAATAAGGTCTCAGCTTAAAGGCAGAGCAGAGACCACTTTTGCTGCCATCGGAAAACACATGAGCAATCCTACTAACTGGAGCTCTAGGGGTAGTCCTGAATGAGGACAGCCCCTTAACGGCTTCAGTAGGATGTCAAGGCCAAAAGGGAACCATCATCCTGTCATAGGCCCAAAAGGAGGCCCATGGGGTAGCTCATTCTTCACTTCTATGGGCACCAAGCACATGGTGCCCAAACCACAAGCCACAGGAAGGCCAAACAACAACAAAAAACCCACTGCCCCAATAGAAAGTAGCATGGTAGACCAGGGGTGTGGGTTGTGGCCCCGTAACCATGGCCTGAACCAGTTTACCCCTTCTTCATTTCAGGGAAAAGCTACCCCCTTCCTGTGGCTACTCCGCCAAAAGCTTTGGCATCACCTCTGCCCCTGTCTCTTTAACACCGCACCTCATCTACAAGCAAATTCCAGTATCTTGTATCTATCCCAGCCTGGTTCTGACCACCTTCATTGCCAGTGCCCTGAGTCCAGCCACCATCAGCTCCCTTCTGGACTATTTAATCACCTGGTAAGTGGTCTCCCTGAATACACACTTGCTTCCCTGAGTCAATTCTTAAGGCAGCAGCCCTGGGGATCCTAAGGAAACACAAGCCAGATCACAGCCTGCCTCTGCTCAGCCCCCAGGGGACTCATATGTCCTAGAGGAAACACCAGCACTGTCAGCAGCCTGGAAGGCTCTAGGCCAAGTCCTGGCTTCCTCTCTCACTCCCGCCCTTCTCCTTCATCCAGGGCAGCCTCAGACAAACAGTGTGCTACCCGCCACAGGACCTGCTTCCTCTCTGTGTTCACTCTTGGAGTTCAGAGGGTTTACCTCCTATCTCTCTTCCGGATCCTCTCAGGGGCCCCCCTTTTCAGAAAGGTTTTCCCCAGTACTTCTGTCCTATCAGTCTCCCTGATTTCCTTTCCTTGGGAACTGAGAATCTGAAACAGCTCTACCCCAAATCAAGGACTAGTACGTGAAGAATAGGACATCACTGGTGGTTGATGACAGCTGGGACAGAGGCTTCATGAGCACAGGGAGGACATGCGCAATTACTGCCCAAGCTGAAGCGCTAACTGGAAAGTGGGAGCAGGTTTTGTGCAAGAGCCACACCCCACCTGCAACAGCCCCAGTCACCCCCTGCTGTCCACGGCCGCTGCTCTGTCCACCGTGTGAAGGGCTTGGCATCTAAAACCTTCCCAGGTCTGACACTCCACAGCACTGAATTCAAATGTGTCCTAAAGAAACATCTCCACTGTTCCTTTTGAAACACCCAATTTAAAAATCTTTCAGAGAAAGTCTTTCTAAATTAAATTTTTATTCCATGGACTCTATCATACTTCAAGGTTGTATTCTGTTCTGAGAAAATACCACCTTCCTCAAAGTGAATCCATAAACACTCCTGGAATTAACTACCCAGAGCTCCCTGGACCCACCATGGCTGGCTGGCCTTGTAGCCAGACACCCCTTCCCCCAGCCTAGTCCTGCTGGCCTTGGAGATCACAGGGCTGTAGGTTCTCCTCTTTCCTTACCCACATAGTGTATGAGTTAAAAAAAACATAGGTGAAACAGTCAGAGGAAACTGCCTGGAAAAGATGTAAACAACAAAAATTCTTCTGAGGATGATAGCAAGGGAGATGCAGATGGAGAGTGTGGAGAGATGAACATTTCAAAACCTATAGTGACAAGGTCCTGAGTTCCATTTCTGGAACCAAAAATAAATAGATAGATAGCTAGATAGATAGATAAAGCAAATAAAACCTACATTGAGGCTAAAAGAAAATTTTAATGCTGCAAGAAATGGTTGCCTGAAGAACAACTGGCTCAGATGTTTTCGCACTCTGTGGGTTGTCTTTCCACTGTTGGATTTCTTTTGTTGTGCAAAAGCTTTTTAATAAGGTGAAATCCCAGCTGTTGATTCAATGCAGTATTTCTCAAGCAGTGGGGGGTTTTGTTCATCAAGTCTTTGCCTACACCTGTCTTCAGGAGTTCTACCTATTCTCTTTCCCAGCAGATTTATAAAGAATTGGGGAAAAAAATTTTTTTAAATAGGTCTCCCAAATTTAAAAACCCAGTCAAAAAGTGGGCATCTGAAATGAATAGACACTTCTTAGAAAAAGTACATGGCAAATAAATAGATGAAAAAATGTCCAACATCACTAATCATTTGAGAGATGCAAGTTAAAACAACACTGAGATTACATCTCATGCCAGAAAGAATGGTTATTATTAAAAAATTAACCAATAAAAATTCAGGTAGGGCTATAGGGAAAAAGGAACCCTTCTCCACTGTTGGTGAGGGTGTAGACTGGTACAATCATTATGCAAATCAGCGTGGAGATTACTCAAAAAACTAGGACTAGAGGTTCCATTTGACTCAGCTATTCCCCTGCTTGGTATCTTCCCAAAGGAATTAAAAGCATCATACAGCATTGCTACATGCATGTTCATGTTTGTAGCAGCACAATTTGTAATAGCTCAATTGTGGAAATACCCAAATGCCCATCAACCAATGAATCGATAAAAAGATGTGTTTTTCTTTATGCAATGGAGTACTACTCAGCCCTAAAAAGGGATAAACTTGAGACATTTAAGCTAAATGAATGAACTTTGAGAACATACTCTTAAGTGAAATAAATCAAGCACATATGTGTAAATGTCACATTGTCTCTCTGGTGTGAGAAATTGAAAGTGTAAATAAGAACCAAAATGTATAATAGATATTGTGAAATAGGAAGTAATTATTCACAAGGAAAGGGAAATGGGGTTGGGAGTGGAAAGGGAAAGAAAAAGAGGAGAAAAAAATCAAAATGGAAGCAAAGCTTTGTAAATAAGGAAGGGAAAAGAGATTGACGAGAGGGGAAGAGAATGGGAAAAAAAGAGCAATACATATCACGTACAGGTTCAAATTCAGTATGTTAAATATGATCATTATGTATATCTAAATTGTGCCGATAAACTTAGTAAATAAACAAACAAACAAACAAAAAGGAATAGCTGTCCTCTGTAGTTGGCAGCAAAATAACCTCCCGCCTGCCCCCATGCTAATCCCAGAAGCCCTGAATATGTTAGCTAATACGACAAGGGAGAATTAAGGTGCAAATGGAATCAAGGTTGCTAATCAACTGACCTTGAGGTGGAGAAACCACCATGGCCAACTTAGTGACTCATCAAGACCCTGTCTCAAAATAATTTGTAACTGGGTGCAAAACGCTTAGGCTCAGTTCCTGGTACTGAAAAATAAATAATGTACAAACAAAAACTGTAGCTACTCAGTAAGTGTGTGGTAATTCACAAAGACAATGCAAAATAACTCTGGACGTAAGAATCTAAGCCAGAGAAACGTGTGAGCTGGAAAGATGCTTGGAAATCACCCCCAGTGACTAGATTTGATAATCAAAGACACTGAAGCCCAGAAAGAAAATGACCAACCCAGAGTGTGTTTGTCAGTATTTCAATATTGTGACAAAATACTTGGAAAAAAAAATCAATTTAAAAGAAAGATTACTTTTGGCTCATAGTTTCAGAGGTTTTAGTCAATGATCATTTGTCCTTGTTGTTTTGAACTTGCAGTAAGGTAGAACTCCATGGCAGGGAGCATGGGGTGCAGCAAAATTATTCAACTCATAGAATCCAGAAAACAGAGAGAGAGAGAGAGAGAGAGAGAGATGATCTGGGGTCCCAATATCCCCTTCGAGGGCACACCTCAATTCTTTCCACTAGACTTCACTTTCTGAATGTTTCATCACTTCCCAACAGAGCCATCACCAGGAGACAGAACCTTTAACACATGGCCTTTCAAAACATTGCATATCAACACCATAACCCAGAGTCAACTAGTGAGTGAGGATAAAGTGAAGATACTGTGAGGCTTCGAGACCCCTGGCTGCCAGGTGCTGCAGCCCCTTCTCAACTTCTCCTCCAGGTCACTCTACCAGACTACTATAGCCTAGAACGCACTCTCATGTTTCATTTGAGATAATTCTACTTTTCTAGGGCAAACTTCTTCTGGTATTGAAGAGAAAAGCAAGACTCTCAGTTAAACTAAATGCAAGCATTTAATCCCAGCACTCAGCAGGCTGAGATAGGTGGAGGGTTGTGAGTTCGAGGCTGGCTTGGGCTACAACATGAGCGCAAGGCCAGCCTGAGCTACATAGTACGACCCTGTCTCAAAATACTGGGGCTGGGAATTTGGCTCAGTGGCTTAAGTGCCGTTCTGGCAGGCGCAAAGTTGTGAGTTTGATCCTCAGGGCCACAAAAACAAACAAACAAACAAAAATACTAAATGCAAGCAGATTTCAACTCCATGTGAAGAATTTTTAACAGTCAGAATCATGCAACAGTGCTGCAGAAGTGAGCTCCCCAGCACTGGAGGTACTCAAACTGAAGCCAGCCATGACCTAAAGGCCATGGAGAGGAGTTTTACCACAGGATGAAGGAAACACTATTTGTTCAAGTATTCAGCAAATTCTGGATCTGATTTTCTGGTTTCAAATGCCTGCTCTGTCTCTTACTAAGTGTATAAACCTGAGCAAATAAAATAACTTCTCTGAGTCTCCTCATCTGTAAGATGAGAGTTATGATAGTACTACCCTCACAGAAACCTTATGAAATTAAAAGAATAAATTTACCTAACAGACTTAGAATCATGTTTTATAAAAATAGGCCAATATCAAAAGCGTTTTATATTTTTGTTGCGCATGTTGTCATTAGTAGCAATAGCAGTAGCATGCGGCAGTATTCCCTGAATATCTTCGGTGCACAAGGCCCTGTTCCTCACGCACATATAAAGGTTCCTGCTTTGGGGAAACATCACGTACTGTGGAAAAGACAAATAATGGATAAAAAAGAAACTAAAAGATTCTCAGGTAGAGGCAGGCATTGTGAAAACATATAATAGGATGGAGATGATAGCATGGAGGTGAAGTTAGTCAAAGAGGCATTTATACTGCTAGGGAAGGGACAGTGGCAAGACAACTGGGGAACAACGGGGCTGTCACAGCAAAGAGGTCAAGCAGGCTGCCCGCCATGTAGATACAAGCTAGATGGGTTGGCTCAACAGAAACAAAACAGGTCGATAGAACAAATAGACTTATAGATAACTTTGCCAACACTGAAAGAACAGGGGAGAAGGAGGTAAGGCCATAGGAATCAAAGGTGTGGGCATGCAGCTTCGAGGAGGAAAGGAGAGAGGGAGGGAGGTCAATGAAATGAACCAGAGAGCTCCAAGACACCCATATATCTATGTGAGAACATAGTGAAGAGGAAAAGTGGCTTCACAAATCAATAGGAAAAGAACAGATTGTAGAGTAGATGGTGCTGGGAAAATTCTCTTATTACTAAAAGAGAAAAAATAAAAGTAGATCTTTTCACCTCAACAGATACAAAAGATTAAATACATAAATGTGAAAGTTAGGACTATAAAGTTAATAGAAAAAAGAAGAAAATATCATTAAAAACTAAAATCAAGAAAAAACATAATAAAGAAAACTTTAAAAAATTTGAATCATATGCCAAAAGAGAGATTGGTTATGTCAAAATGAAGAGTTTATATTAAAAAAAAAAACATGAGAAAGCTAAGACAAACAATAGAATGAGAAAAAAGGTATTTTATGAAGTCTATAACTAACAAGAAATCAGTGTCTACTGAAAATAAATTAAATTCTCTTTTAAAGGAGGCAACATTAACCAAAGTTTGTGCAGTTATCCATACATAATATCTGATTTTGGTCAAAATTATCAGGAATGGAAAGAAATAGGAAAAAATGATCAAAACTAAAAATGAAAACAGACAATAGCAGTAATCCAGATATCAGAGTTACTAGATGGAGACTTTAAAAGGATAATGAATAGTATGATCAAGAAAATAAAGGTAAAGAAGGAGATATTCAAAAAGAATGAAATATTTGTTAAAGTTAAAATTCTGTAATGGAAAAATTGAACAATTGAAATTAAAAATTCAATTAAATAAGCTTAACAGCACATCAGGCAAGAAAGGAGAGAAGAAACATGCATTGGAAAATAGATCAAGAGAAAATATCTGAATTGGAAGTATAGAGAGAAAAAACAGAAAGAATATTTTAAAACTACAGAGCTCAGACAGAGTGAAAAGATGTACTACATATGTAACTAGAGTGCCAGGAGAAAAAAAGATGGAACAAAAGCAATATTTAAAAAGATAATGGACAATAGTTTTTTAAAGCCTATGACTTCAAGAAGCTGTATGTACCCCAAGCGGAATCATCAAAGAAAAATACACATAGGCACTGTAGAGTCAAACCACTAGAAATCGAAGAAAGCAAAAAAATGTTTCAAAGAAACTGGGGTAAAGGATTTTTAAAATGCATACATTGCCTTTAAAAGAGCAAAAATAAAACCATGAACTGACTTATAAACAACCATAATGAAACATTAAAGCAATGGAATGATATGTCTAAAGGGTTAAGCCAATAAACCACCAATCAGTAATTCTATACCCATTAAATTAGTTTCAAAACCGAGGTAAAGTGAAGGCATTCCAAACAAAAATTGGTTAAAAAATTAATGCACCTGCTAAAAAAAAATGCCAGAGAGGACTTTATAAATGTAACAACTATTCCAATAAAATAAAAAATTATCACAATAGATTAAAGATTCAGTATATACTGTTCACAAGATGTAAATATAGACTATACCATAAGACTCTTCAATTCAACAAATTGATACAGTAAAGAGGACAAGTCAGGTAAAATGTCACTTGCCTATAATAAAAGGATGATAGATTTCACAAGTCCAAGACCAGCCCGGGCAACATATCCTGGTAAGGCCCCATCTCAAGAAAAGAAAAAGAGTGCACACACACACACACACACACACAGTGTGACTGAAATATACAATGAATGTTTAAATGTTTTCAGTGTATTACAGTGAAAGACACATTACCATTAATCAAAATACTCCCCTCACTTCAAACACATTTATTTCATAATTCTTGCCACTTCCTGAAGCAGTTACAGAAGGCTTCTTTATCATTTTTATGAGCCATGACGAACAGTAAGGTGACTACTACTGCCTACTGTCATCCATTGAGCATCCAGGTTCACAGAAATATTGTGATGTGTCCTCGACTACCTTAACCACTGGATCTGGCACTATATGACTTCCAGCTGTTTTTCCAAGTCAGAATGACCATGAAAGGTAATGCTTTGCATTAATTTAGGACACTGAGGCAGCCATGATAACACAACTAACAACACTCAGAAAGGAGGACTTCCAGAACTGCTTTTCACAGCGGCAAGAAAACTGAGATAAGTGTATTCAAAGCAAAAGGGAGTATTTTGAGGGGCATTAATAGAAATGTATTTTACTGCAACAATTATTTTATTTAAACATTCACCATAGTTTTAGATCACACTGAGTATAATCAGAGTGGAAATCAGTTAGAAATCAAAAACAAAAAGGTAACCAGGAAAATACTCCCAAGTACTTCAAATTAATATGTATCTAAATAACCCATAGGTCAAAAAAGAAATCATAATAGGAATGATAAAATATTTTAACTAAACTCTATGAATATATAACAAATTAACTTGTAGAGTACATACAAAGTGTTATTTAGAAGGAAATTTGCAGACCTACAAGATATTGCAGAATAAGAAGGTTGAGAATCAGTTATTAAAGATTCGTATGAATACACTACAGAACAATAAATAGCACATTGAACTAAAGAAAGTAAAAGAAAATAAAAGAATCAATATCAATGCAATAGAAAACAAACATATAAAGTCAAAAAGTGATTCTCTAAAAATACGACACAATTGATAAATTCCTGGTAAGATGACAGTAACAAAACAGAGGTAGCACAGTAAATTTTACAAGATTGAAAGTGATAAGAGCACATTACATAATTTTATACCAAAAAATTTAAAATATGGATAAAACTGTCAAATTCCTTTAAAAAATGCAACTTGCCAAACTGACACAAGAATAGGAAATTTGAATTTAAATAATTTTTAATTGAATGCGTAGTTTAAAACCTTTCAGAAGTCTTCCCCAGTAAACTCAATGTTTAAGGAAGCAGTTGGGCGAATCTCACACTGATTTGTGTAATG
Source organism: Dasyprocta punctata (assembly GCA_004363535.1). Taxonomy (NCBI): domain Eukaryota; kingdom Metazoa; phylum Chordata; class Mammalia; order Rodentia; family Dasyproctidae; genus Dasyprocta; species Dasyprocta punctata. The sequence goes on from RJWM01000965.1 coordinate 143,404, forward strand.
TGGGGTCTGATCTTGGCAAGGGTGGTGCAAAATGGAAAATTTGCCAGCCAATTTGTGGACTTATGCACAAAATTCTGACACAAAACATTAATAAATCCAATGATATGTAAAAAGATAAAACAGCATAGCCAAGTGGGGTTTATTCCAAAGTGTAAGACTGGTTCTACATCCAAAATCAATCAGCACAGGAATCATTCAGATCTATTGTGAAAGAATAAAAGTAACAACAGGGCAAAAGAAATGAAAACAATGCTGAAAGGATCTCTATCAGAGATGACACGCTGTGGTATCTAGAAACACAGGAAACATGTGTTACCATGCCAGCCAGTCTGTGTGCCTGCAGATATGTCTTGAGGCCATTTGCTAACGCCTTCCTGTGGAAAGAAGTGAGCAGGACCTAGGAAGGTTCCCTAGTTTCCGGGATGTGCAACTAAAGGTTCTCTTCCTGGTTGACCCTAGTCATCCCTGCTCCATAGACTTGCCATGAGAGACCAAGGAGCCATTAGGGTCTGGAAACCTGTGCAAGGTGGTGCTTCTCTGTAAGAAGCCATGACATTAGCATGCTCACCTGAGAGGTGAGGGCTGGCTGCCCTGATGTTTGAATGCTCTTTCCAGCCTCTCCTGGGTCAACCTGGGATTCCTGTCAGGCAAGTACAATTTTGAGGGCATCCTTTCCACCTCTGTGTGGCCATCCGCCGCTGGCTCGTTCTCTGAAAGACCTCTGGATTGCGCTCTGTCTCGTGGGGACAGCCCTTTGCCGGGCAGGTGGGAAGGGCTGCCTGGGTTGGTTTTCTGCTTTTCCTTGGATGGTTCGCTAAGCTGGTCCAGGGGGCTCCTGGAGATGGAACCATTGTTGGAAGCAGGGACCTCCTGTGGGGCTAGATGTGCTGGGGTGCCACCCGAGAGGTCAGGCACCATGGCGCTGTCCTCCTCCTGAGGTTGAGTCTTGCTGCTTGAGGCCAGAGACCGTCTCAGAGAGCGTTTGCAGAAAGAACCCTGTGGGGGCCAGGACAGAAATTATGAGGATTCCCTTTTGGGCAAGCTGGGGAAATATATTATATGATAGCCCATGGTGATCCCTCCCCAGGAATGTCTGTTCCCATCCCCAACTCTTTCCCTTAAAATCTTACATATTCTGTGAGGACTCATTCAAAAGCTACTGACACTGTGATGCACTGGCTGATGTGCGTGCACATGCACAAACCCCAGAGCACCCACAGCTTCTCGTGACCCTGCCCAGAGCAGGTCCAGGTGGCAGGGAAAGTACTGCTCCAGGTTCTAAGCCCTGCCTCCCCCTGCCCGCTGGGTCATGTGTGGCAGCTATTTACCTTCTCTGACCCTCACGTCCTCACCTGGTAATGGAACCAGTTCATAATCCACTACCTGCCATTTCTAAACCCCAAAACCTGGAAAACAGAAAGTTCTTTTTGGACTCCTGTGGCAAGTCCTTTTCAACTGTGGTAAGGTTGCTTCTAGTCTTTATAAAGTACGAGTATCCTCATGTTTATGTTTTTGTTCACTGGAGATTACCACAAACTCTGCCACATGCATTGTGTGGTTTATGCACTCTACTTATATCCTGAAGTCTACGTATTTCCAAAACACATCTGGAGCCCAAAAGGGAATGAGGAACCTGTAGTACTTACCTCCTACAAGTTCACAGTGAGGATTAAATACGGCCCTAGCAGGATGCCCGGACACACCACAACACTCAACAAATAGTCCCTGCTCCCGCTTGCTTGCCCCCACTTTCATTTCCATATGGCCCCACTCCACCCATGGTAACCAAGGAATGGCAGAAGCCACTCTTCACTCATCTCTGGTGCCCACAGCACTCCCATTGTTTAGTTTTTGAAATGAAAGAATTCCAAAGGAACCAACTGGGATGTTCTACTCCAATCAATGACTAATTGAGGAAATGGGAACTCCTGTTACAACTCAACAGTGGGCAGGGGAGAGTAGAGGAACAAAAATAAACCTACTGAACTTCTCCATGGTTTTAATTTCAGGACCATTCAGCTTTTCCAGAAATAATTCAGGGCCAAATGGAAGCCTAGGATGGAATAAGGAGAGCTAATTTTATAGTGTTCTTGCCTAGCGGAAATTACCAGGCACTGTGAACCTGTTCCAAAAACTGCCAAGGGCATCCCTTGCCCAAAGCAAGGAAGACATTAGTCACCATTCTTAAAAAGACTCAAATTTCTGGCATAAGGGAGCACTGCCTCTTACCTCATACCTCATCATTAAGTACAGAGCTGATCTAGTGGTAAAAAATGATGAAATCTTACAAACTTTGGCTCCTTTCTCTTGACCAACAAATAGATATAGCCAAAGCACAAAATACCTTCCAGAAAAGCTAGGGAAGTTCTACAGAAACCCATCCTTCAGTATCCTTCACAGGATTCAGATGCCACAGGGGAAAACTTCAGCTCCCCAAACAATTACAAAAGGAGAGGTTTGCAACAACACCTTTAGTAGTAAGGCAGGTCCACGTCATCTCCTCACACCACCATTATGAAGGCAGTCTCAACTGCACACACAGAATGATTAGAATGTCATAGTAAGACAGGACACTTGGGTTCATCTAGTCCACTGGTTCTTGAAGTTTGGTCCAACAACTCTTGGGGTTTCTGGATGCTTAGAGAAATAAAACTATTTTCATAGTCATTACTATGGTTCAGACACGATTTGAGTGTATCTGTCAAAGGTTCACATGCTGAAAGCTTGGTTGCCAGTGTGGCAGTGTTGAGGCAATGAAACCTTCTAGAGATGGGTCCCAGCAGCAAGCGTATACGTCATGGAGGCACCATCCTTGAACAGGATCAATGCAGGTCTTGTGTGACTGGGTTAGTTCCCACAAGAATGGGTTGTTATAAGGGAGTCTAGCACCTTCCCTGAGTCCCTCTGCTGTTCACACAGCCTGGCTCTCCTGTGTGTGCTCTCACTATGATGCCACTGTATTGTGATATAGCCAGAAGGCCTACACCAGAGGCCAAGCAGAAGGGGCCTCCAGTCTGAGACTTTTAGCCCTCAAATGAGCTAAACAATCCTCTCTTTTATGCATTATCCAGAATTAGGTATTTTGTTACAGCAACAGAAAAACCAGCTGAGTCAGTAATCATATAACACAATTTGACTTTATCATGACATTTTCTTTGTGTGTAGAGCAATAGTGGGGGGAAACTATTGGCTCTGATTGTGAATCAAGGTAATGGCACTGTTATGGCTTGCATTTAGACATCCCCTCAAAGCCGCATGTGGTCATAGATGGGGCTTTTCAGAGGTGACTGGCTCTAGGGTGTGTGATACTGGGATCAAGGATGTGATGCTGGAATTGATTCATGGTGCAATGCTAGGATTAAAGCTACCACACCTTGGGTGTGAGTGTTACCCACTCTAATGGTGGGTATCCTGGATAGGACAGAAAGAGGGTTGCTGCTTGTCACTTTAGCCTACTGCTTACTGCATTGCTGCCTTCTGCATTCTGCCTGCCGTGAATTGTTTGTCCACTGCAATGCCCCTCTGCCATGCCACCCTGCCTTGGAGTCAGCCAACTATGAACTGGAACCTTTGCAAACTGTGAACTACAACAAACCTTTCTTCCTTTAACTTTGGGTGTTGGGTATTTTGTCTTAGCAACAAGAAAAGTAACTAATACAGACACCAAACTTTACCAGAGCTTGAGGTATTCTTCACTGCTATAAACTGGCAATAAAAATAAATACACAGAGCGCATAATTCACTTAAGAATGTCCATGCTGAAGCATAAGAATTGTTAACTTTATTCAATCTAGATCCAACATCTGCTGAGTGGGAATGGTGATGGTAGTTGCTTGGTCAACCATCTAAATTTTGAGTGAATTTGCTGCTATTTTCATGGAAACCACTGAGAGACAAACCATGGTGATTTGAACTTGGATTTCTGGCACAAATTTCTTAGAAATAAATTGAGTCTGTCATATCAAGGCAAACAAATTGTGTATTGTTCTCAGTGACAAAATACAATTTGTTGAGTAAAAATCAGAATTTTGAAGTACTCATATCCACTACTGTGAACCTGACAGCTTTGCCATACTTAACAACTTTGCTGATGTTGAGTAATAACATGAACAAATGAGAATTATTTTTGTAAAATGGAATGTATTCATACTTGGATCATCTATACAACTCGGGAAACAATATTTTCCAAGTGACCAATACATCATGTGTTATGGTTCATGTTCCTATAGCCCCCGCCAAGTCTTATGTAATCATGGACGTGGCTGAGTCTAGCATTTGTGATTGGTTTGTTGTCTGGCGCTGGGATTGGACATGAATGCAGTACCCGCCCAGGGGTGGAGCCAACATACGGTGTAAGGGAGGGAAGGAAGCGTGTCTCCCTCTCTCTCTTGCCAGGTTCACACCTTGCTGTTTGTGGCTGCCATGAATGGCTACCCACCCCCACCTCCCAGCCACGCCACCCTGCCTTGCAGCCAGCTGAGTATGGACTGAAACCTCCAATACTGTAAGAAATAAACTTTTCCATCCTTCATTTTGGGTGTCAGGTATTTTGTCTCAACAATGAGTGAAAAATAACTAAGATATTACGTTATTACATTATGCAAGAATAAAAGACTCAATGTGTAAGAGAGATCAGGAGAAATTGATAAAGTATAAAATGTTTGTTGATATGGTTTAAGATTTCACATTAAGTAACTACAATTTGTCTAATTTTAGGGTGGTATCAAAGAAGAGTACCCTTGGTTTTCTGAAAAGACTGTGTTAAAGTACTTTTTAATATTGTTAAAATATGTTCCCAAATGTTTATTTGAGGTTATACTTTCTTCATACACTTCAATCAAAATACCATATTGTGATAGACCAAACTCTGAAACAAAAATGAGATTTGAATTGACTTCAACTAAGCCAGACAGTGAAGAGGTTTTTTGGTGATATTTTGGTTTTTGGTTTTGTTTTGGTTTGGTTTAGTTTTTTTTTTTTTTTGAGACAGAGTCTCACTATGTAGTACAGGTTGGCCTTGAGCTCACTTTGTAGCCCAGGCTGGTCTCAAACTTGCAACGATTCTCTTACCTCAACCCTCTGAGTGCTAGGATTACAGGCATGCACCACCACACCTGGCTTAGTGAAAAGATTAAAAAACAAATATAAAACAATTAATTTTTTCTTGTTTTGAAAATAGAGAGTTTTTTATTAAAATAGGTTGTGTTAAATGTGATAAGCTTACTACTGTTATTTTAATGATTTCATATGTAAATATTTTTTAATTTCTCAGTTTTAATTTCTAATGGAGAAAATGTCAATAAATAACATCCACTCACACAAAAGTTCTTAGGCTCCTTTGTGATTGTATTAAGAGTATGAAGTGATTCTGAGACTATAAAACCTGAGAGCTGCTGCTGTGGTCTCTCAACCAGACAGGAGTACTTCTACCATGTTCCCAAAAGACAGCACTTCCCCTTGACACAATTAGTCTCATCCCTTCCAAGAAAACCTGTTCTGTGGAAGTGGCCCTGACTCATTCCAGCATGAAGACCAGTTGTGCTCTCTGGAGCCATCAGGAAAGTCTACACCACTTAGTCCAATAAGACCAGCAAACACACACCATGTACTACACACAAAAAGCATGCTCTCCCTGCTCTCAGGAAGCTTAGAAACCAAGCCCAAGATAGCAAAAGGGGTAACCCCATATGCCACTCCAGTCCATCCACAGGAAGTAACCACTCAAGGTACCCAGGAGATTCTGAAAGTCACACCAGGGTCAATAGAAAAAAGAGCACTGAGCCATAGGCACAGCATCAGAAAGGCAATCAGGAGGCCACACTGGTCACCCAGAGACTAAGGTCTTCCTACCTCCATGTGTGAAGAAATCTCTTACGCTCTGCCAGCAAGATTTCATTTCACAGGATTAAACATCTCCAAATCTTACAATTGTCTCTACTCTTCCCCTCCCCACAACCTTTCCTCTGACACGATCTAGTTCATGAATGTCCTTCACCTCTTTCATTGCCCTTTCACAGTGAGACACTTAGGACAGGACATGATATCAAGACGATGCCTAAACTATGCCACAGGGAGCAGGTACTCTCTCCCTTGATCTGAACACAAAGATGCAAGATCACAAAAGCTTGGACCTAACCAGATCCTGAGGGCCTTAGACAACCACCTAACCAAGGAGATCAAAGCCAAGAGAAATAAAAACCTTGATCAAAGACCCCCACAGGATGGAGGCAGAGGCAAGGAGAGGATCCACTTGTTTCTGTCCTAACTCCAAATGAGTTAGGAGAGCAGGGCTGGCATCTACATTTCATCCGAGCATGTGCAGGAAAGTGTGAGTGTGGTGGCAGCTACGAACACGCACAATCTGTCTCAGATTTGCTCAGGCTCCTGATGCTGTGTTGTGTACTCTGTTTAATTTAGTTCCATTTTCCTGCTTATTGTTTTGTTAACTCCTTTTGCACTTCTCTCCATTTTGCTTAATCTCTCCACTTAATGAAACCATACCATGGTCTCTCCTTAAAGAAGACTACAAAACAATGTAACAATCTTCTAGAAAGAGAAAGAAAAGCAGAATAAGTGAGACTATAAAGTTTAGGGTTTCTATGCTTTAACTATCATGTTTTTAAAATTTTAAAAAATAAAAGATGTTCTCTAGATTTGAATAGTTTCCTTACTTCTGAATTGCAAAGAAAAACTTGGAATTTGTTTCCACCTAGCAAAGGAATACAAAGCCATGACATCTACCTCACTGATATAAAGGGTAAACTGAGGGCAAAGAAGGGACTGAGGCTTGCCCAAGGCCTAGGCATCAATGATGTGAGAGCAGGGAAAGAAAGAGGCAAGTGCCCTACCCATGCCCACACACAGATTCCTCCTTCATGGGCTGTCCTGTGGGCACCCTATAAACCCAGGCTGTGCTGTAGCCCTGTTCTCATTCCCCAGTCTCTCAGCAAGGGAGAGAGCAGCCTCACCTGTGAGGAACTGGCCATGGGTCCAGCCATCATGCCCCGGACAATCAGGCCAGACTTGGGACTGGTCTTCTCTCCTGCCCTCTTCACATCAGTGCAAGGATCCAGCAGGTGAAGTTTGTCCATCTTCTCCCATGCAGACGCCAAAGGGGCGCTTTCATCTGGTACCATGTGCCCAGGTTTACTCTTGTGGGGGGGCCTTTTGCATGACAAATTGATATCCCCATCAAGACTGTCTTGTCTGCAAAAAAGAAATAATTCCATTAAAACAGACTCCCCAAAAGGAATAAGTAATGATAATAATAAATTCCATAAGCATGATCATGCAGAGCAAGCCCACCCGTGTATATATACATATGATGGTTCCTAATCAGTCAGTGTGCTATGATGAAAGGGAAGTAACAAAAAATACTCTGGTATCAGAGCATTTCATCCTAAAAAATAACAAACAAACACAGCAAACAAGTTTAAAAAAACATCAGCAATGATGGTCTGTGATAGGCTCCCTCAAGTCCTTGCTTATCCAGAGCTGGGTGACCGAGGAAAACCTGAACCCTGCAAAACAGTCCTGGCATGTGTGGAACTCAGCTTTACCGCACCCACCTGAGAGTGATGATAAAACTCGTGGCATTCAATGACTATTCAGGAAAGTTGGACAGGTGTGCCAGAATGTGTGTGTGTGGCAGGGCGTCAGTCAGAGAGAGAAATGAGGAGAGACAGAAGAGGAGGAGGAGGAGGAGGTTAAGAGTGAAAGCAAACAAGTAGCGATAAAGAACAAGAGAAGCCAAGATATGAAACAAGAGACTCAGGTAAAGAGGAGCAGTACCTAGGTTTGCTCAAAAGCCAGCACTCCCCTGACAGCCCAGCTGTGCTCTATCCCGGGCCTGAGGCATAGATGAGCACTGACAGCTGCTCCATGCCTGGCCACTCTCCAAGGCCGGGTCACACGTGAGAGCAGCAGTCACACGTGCTGTGATCGGGGTGGATCAGGCAGAAGGGACTGGAGCCATCTTGTGGACAGCCCTGTATCAAGAGACTGAGCAGACAAGAAAGCCCCAAGAGGGAGGCCAGGCCGAGCAGACAGGCCTGTAAAGCAGGACAAGCCCAGCCAGGCAGGTGGGACTGGTCACACGCAGGGTTTTATGAGTTATGATTAGGAGTTTGGCTTTCCTCCCGAAAGCTGCAGGGAACGTCCGTCAGTGTTTTAGGAAGGAGCAGCCTGACAGACTTGTTCTGTGGGAAGCACCCACTGTCTCACGTGGGGGATGGATTTAAGGAGAAGAGGTACACAGGGAGAGGCTGGGGGTGTGAATGAAGCCCTTGCCAATAGCGAAGGGAGGGTCTAGTGTCACAAGGGAGCCCAGCAGACAGGAGGATACAGAAAACGAAAGGGAAGCAGGAATAAGACAGGACACCCAAGTGCTGGGCTTGAACTTCTTCATTGCTGCTTTTTCTTTTTGGTTTCTCAGAAATTAAATTTTCAGTCACCTAAATGCCTAGGAAGGGGGGCCACCTTCTTCATACTTTGAGCTACACATTTATACCAGTCTCACCCTTTGGCAGTTTGACACCCAGGCACCAAGCTTCAGCTTCCCTCAGGAAATGAAATACTTTTCTGCCCAGTGAAGGTGGGGAAACTCTTTCCCCAGAAGTTAAACTCACTATGGATGACTGTTTGGGGAAACTACCTGTGGGGTGTGATTGTTGTAAGTTAATGTTCTCCAGATAATAGAGGTTCAATTAAGAATGCCAGATCATTTTCTTCCTGAGAGCTCAGAAGACTTTATCATTAGATTTTCTCCATTTCTATGGTGTCTCATCGCATTTGAGAATATTATACTCCCGTTTTTGAAAAAGTCAAACAAAGCAGGCCCCTGAACCATAGGTGTCTCAGAATATAAAGTACACAATTTTAACAGTCAGTATCTTCCATCACAAAATGATTCATTCTCTAGGAGAATATACTGGGACTGCACAGCAGAGGTTTTGAAGTAGAGAGTAGAGGAAGCTGAATAATGACATCCCACCCCCAGGATGACCAAGTCCTGATCTGTGTGATCTGTGAATATATTATTACCTTACGTGGTAAAAGCAAACTTGTAGATATGGTTAAAATAAGCATCTTGAGATGGGAAGATCATTGTGGATTGTCTGGTGGGCCCAGTACAATCACTAAGGCCCTTCACAGGAGACAGGATGATAAAAGTAGCAAAATAAATAAACCTCTTTTAGTAGTAGTTAGGTGATGTAACAACACAAGCTTGAGTGGTGTGCCTGAAGGTGGAGAAAGGGGCCAGGAGCCAAAGGAGGTAAGTCTCTAGCAGGCCAGAAAAGAAATGCAATGGGTTTTGTCCTCAAATCCTCCAGACAGAAATGGCCCTCAGATACCTCGCTTCTACACAGTGAGACTGACTCTGGACTCCTGACCTCCAGAACCATAAAGAATCATTTTGCATTGTAGCTGACATTTACAGCCAGTTGACTTTAAGTAAAGCAGATCACAGTATTCTCGATGATGTGAGTGGACCTCATTCTATTAATTGTAGGCATTAAGACCAAAACCTGAGGTTTCTCAGAGAAGAAGGAATATTCTTCTTCACACTATGACACAGGAATCCTGTCTGAATTTCCAGCATCAGGCATGAATTTAGCCTTGCCAGTTCCCACAACTACATGAGCCAACTCCTTAAAATAAACCTCTTTGTATATTCTTACGTGTGTGTGTGTGTATGGGTGTGTATGTGCATACACATCTGCATACACAGGCAATCCCAGCCTATAATAGTTCAGCTTACCATTTTTCAATTTGACAATGGTATGAAAGCAATACACATTCAGCAGGAACCATACTTCGAATTTTGAATGTTGCTCTTTTCTAGCGATACTCTCTGGATGCTGGTCAGTGGCAGCACGCTTTGGCATCTTAGCCACAGGGTCACACCAGGAAACAATGGATATTCTACAGTGCATGCTGCTGTTACACTTTGATGTTCTGTAGGTTAAGTGAACTGAATGTGTTTTCAACAGGATTTTTCAACTTACGGTGGGTTTATCAGGACATAACCCCATCACAAGTCAAAAAGCATCTATCTATGTTATTTGTTCTGTTTCTCAGGAGAATACTTGCTAGTACAACCACTAAGTTAGAGCAGTAATACGAAGCTATTCTTCAGAGTATGTGGGGAGAGATACCTGGCCTTCCTCGTTTCCGCCAGTGATGTTTTCCATCCCGAGTCTTCATCTGAAAGGTCATATATATTCACCAGCTTGGTCTCTGAGCATCTCACCGGCAATTTGTTAGTTTTCTTTGGAACTGAGAGTGCAGGGATTGAAGTTTCTTGGTTTAAATTTTTATCCACATTTCCAGAGTAATCCAAAAAGTATTTAGTGATGAGTTCAAGGCTTGTTTTTAGAGGATTTTCTTTTGCCTATCATGGGGAAGTGGGAAAAATTGTCAGTCATAGATACCGCTTCAGGGAAGGATAAAGTGATGAGTACTTCAGTTCTTTGACATAAGTTTATTGACTTCTCACTCATTCATACATGTTTTCAGCAAACTCGCCCTGGCTTGCCTATTGCACAAGCCAGGTGCTGTGTTGGATAAGGATGCAGAGATAAAGACAAAATCTCTACGCTAGAAGAACTACCATCCAAAGCACAAGTCAGGCAATCCAGTGAACCATTACAATAAAATGTGATGTGAATAGAGGAATGGCCATGTAAATTTCCTCTATAAGCAAATTCTCCTATGAATAACTTTGTAAAATACTTATCCTTTCATTTAACAAACTTTAGGTCTATAGAGAACACTAACTCTGTAGTTCCATAAACATTTGAGGACTGAATATTTTCTTAGTCTGTGACCTCTACATTTAATGCTAAATACCAGCAGTTGTAGAGACAACTGGAGCAAAAAGTTAATATGAAAAGCATAGAAAGCCAGGTGTGGTGGCACATGGCAGTCATGCAACACTTGGGAGGCTGAGGCAAGAGGATCACCCCCATGGTCAAGGCCAGCCTGGGCTACATGGTGAGTTCAGGACCAGTCTGAATTACAAAGTGAACAAACAAACAAACAAAAAGGGTTTGCCAGAAACACTTGTGCTGTCTCAAAAAAAAAAAAAAAAAAAAAAAAAAAAGACAGGCTGTCACAATTGATTCATTTTATACTCTAAACCTAAAAGAAAAAAAATCCCATTACCCCTTGAATCTTTCTAAGCCAGAATATTGACATCCCTCCCCATACCCACCCAATCATTTGGATAGACATAGCTATCCAAACAAAAATCCACAGACTGCTTCATGCACCTGCTATCCACCTCAAGGGAATGGAAACCTTCCTCCTATCCCATCCCACCCATTCCTCCTACCCACCCCCACTCTCCTGAGCTGTGGCCAGACAAGGAGCTTCAAGGGCTTTTGCAGTCTAAGAGTAATAAAGAGCAGGCTTCACTGCGTGCCCAGTCCTTCCTCTGCTATTTCTCTGACCTGTGTCACAGAACTCTGACCAACACCATGGCTAATGGACTGTGACCGAATTTGACAGCCTCATCTGATAAGATCCAGGGGTAGTTTGTTTACTCACTTCTTTTAGCACAAGACCAAAAAGAAAAGAAAAAAGACCATTTTGCCTAAGTCTGAAGCTTACAATGAAGAGAGTTGTGCAAAAGATACATTTATTTCGATTTCTTGCTTTTTCTCTCAGTAAAAGGGATGTGTGGGCATGGGTTGTCTGAATTACACCTTAAGGGACTTCCATAGCACTTGCTCACAGCAGACACACAGCCTTTATGTGAAGCTAAATACTGTTTTGCAAAACTTCAATTTTAATTAGGCATTTTAATTTATCATATACCTAATAGGGAAAACAAGTTATTAAAAATACTAACATTAAGTTGCAAGAAATTGCTTTCCTAGGATCATTCTAGCTTTGGGCTAAGTGAATGGCAAAATTATTATGCAATAAATAGACTAATAAGAATATTTTTCTTGAAAATATAGGTTCCAATTTATTGTATTGTTATGGTTTGTCTCTGGGTGTCCCCCTAAAGCCTCATGCCATCATGGAGGCTGCTGAGTCTAGTATTTGTGATTGGTTCATTGTCTAGCACTGGGACTGGTGGTGTGAGTGCTGCACCCGCCCAAGAGTGGGTAATGGCATACAATACAGGGGAGGGAAGCAGGCGTGCTTTTCCCCTCTTGCCCTTTCACTCTTGTCACTTGCAGCTGCCATGAATGATTGTGGCTGCCATGAATGCCTGCTCTTCAGCCACACCACCCTGCCTTGGAGCCCGCTGAGTATGGAATGATACCTACAAAAACTGTAAGCTAAATAAACCTTCCCTTCCTTCATTTTGGGCATCAAATATTTTGTCTCAGCAGTGAGAGAAAAGTAGCCAAAACATGTATCTCAGCTAATAACTATTATTTAAGTAAAATAATCAGAACACTTACCAAGGTCTAGTGAAAATATCTTAGGTATCATAAGATAGCATAATATATTATGGCAAGGAAATAAATACAATTTGAATGGCAAAGGTACTTCTGGAAACTTAGGTAAAGGTGATTTTCCATAAACTCTCAATAGACCAGAAAGGTTAATTAAATTTTCTGGCATCAATCTCACTCCCAGTGCAGAATATTTCTAATAAGTACTCCTGCCTCAGAATCTACCAGACAGAAGGCACAGAGTATCTGCTGCCTGACACAAAGGTCTTCCTCCTCCAGCGCTGTGTCCATGAATGCATCCAGGAAACTTAGGTACCAAGTATTATCCCAGACCCAGAGGACAAAGGCCAGCTGGGTGATGTCTTTACCAAGCCTCTGAGATGATTTCACCTCGCTGTCTTGGCCTTTTTCTTCTCAAAGGGGAGCACGTGGGTTTCCAGCAAGCACAGAACACCATTAAGGTTGGGATCTGTTGGCTGAGGTTTACAGATTTGCCTGAAATTCTGCTTTGCTTTATGAAGTGAAACCAGGCCTAAGATTCTCCCTAGCCCATTAGATGGTTTTCAGGGGGCTTGGAAGTTCCTCTGGAGGTCTTAGAAATAGCCTTGGTCTCACCTCTATACTAATATAAACTGCTAAAACGTTATTTGAAAAATGAGTTACAATTAATAGTAAGTTTCACTGCAATTACAGTGATGGAGTTGGGAATCTGAATTCCTATTCTATTACTGACTGAGACCTCAGAGAGCCACCATGCCCCAACTCACAGCTTCCCACTGCAGACAGAGGGGGAGGTCCTCATTACATCAGTGGTTTAAAGGCTGTTTTACTGGGCCTTGAGGGCTGGCCCAGAAGTCCAGGTAGGTGGCACCATCTCCCCATCCCTACTTCCAACAGGGTGTCTTCCCTTTCTTTGTTTTGTATAAAGAAGTTCTGAGTGAGATATCATTTTATTGCCTTGGTTTTTAAATTATGGTAAATGCAAAACCACATGGTCAATCATGAGTTTCTTTCTGACTCTGACATTATCCCCAACCACAAGGTAACATGTCCTAGGGAACTTCCTCCATAGACAAATTAGAAAATTTTGTATTCCTAACAGAAAGATCAATTAACTTGTAATTAGAGCTTCATTCATTCATATACTCATTCATTCAGTCACTCATTCATTTATTTCACAAAAACATACGGATGTTTCACTATATCACCAGACAATACGTTAATTATAGGAACAGAATAGTGTACAAAACAGATTGTCTCTAGCTTTCTGCAGCATCCAAGTTCATGGGAGAGGCAGACATTAATTAAATAATCATGCAAATATCCTATTACAAATGTGACAAGTCTGTCAGGTACCGTGAGAACTTGTAACAGCTTGTAAGTGGATAGAGTCTGGGGGTCAGGGAAGCCCTCCCCACATTGGAGCAATTGTGCTCCATTTGCTTTGACTCCAAAGCACCTGGGTAAGATGAACCCAATTCCCACTCCTGCCTGAATTATATGTCACAATAGACTTAAGCCCAAGGTGTTACTCAGAACGGAAGAAGGAAAATCTTCTGTAGGCAGGGAATAGAAAATTGTAGTATAACTCAATACTCTATTCTTAAGTAGAGTCTTACTGAAAATAGCCTTGCGTAGGAAGGAAGGCCCACAGCAACAACAGTGGGAGGCTGGGCACAGCCACAGGCTGGGGTTCAAATCAAACACAAAACAACACATGCAACACACAGACAAAAGCACAGGGCTGGCAGAGGAGGAAATCTCTAAGGCAGGCCAACCCCAGGCACCTGCCCCATGGGCCGTCAGACTCTGTTCCAGACTCCACACCACACCTTAGGAAGTACACACCTTGTTCTCCCTGTAGAGAAGCTCAAGATGCAAAACCTTTCGGAGGTCATTTCTGCTGTTTATGCTGAGGTCAGAGCGAGGGCGTTCCTGGTCCATGGTCACACACGTCTTCTTTAGGCCCTGAGGGAAGATGTCTGAGTCACTGTTTGCCTCTTTAAATCAAAACCTTCTGTTCTCTGACGCAGGGTAAGCAACAGACAACTGATGTTCTTCATTATGATCATTCTCAAATGCTGGCTTAAGAATTCATTTTTATTTAAATCTTACACTTGACATCCCCTTCACGATTATTCTGAATTTTACAACAGCTATGTGGGGTCTGCTAAGGCTAGGGTTGTCAGCCCTTTGTATAGGTAGGGAGTAAAATCTGGATAACCTACACATCCAGAACCAATTCTGAGGCCCGGAGTTGGCCCTAGAGTTGGGGCCATGGAGTATGAAGCTTTAAAAATAAACAAAAGAAGGGCCGGGGATTTAGCTCCATGGTTCAACCACTTGCTTGGTAAGTGCAAGGTCATGAGTTTGATCTCCGGTACCAAAGTGGGAGCGGGGAGGAGGCAGGGGAAACCAGCTACATGTAAACTGCTCATCTTTGAAAAATAAGCAAAAGCAAAAAAAAAAAAAAAAAAAAAGGCCAATATTCACTCCCTAAATTTCCCAAATAGGGAAATCAGGAGGCAAGGTGGGTTTGCCCACAGCTGCACAGGGGAATCACACAACTGGGGGTTTTGATCACTCCAACCTGTGAATCTATGATTCTGTGACCACGACCCATGGGGAGCCCTTGGTAAATGTGCAGTGAGTCACTGGAAAAGCTGCAGTCCCTCATCCCACCCTGGCCCAAAGACTAAAGTCCTGACAATGGTAAGATGGGAAAGTACTATCCTCTCACAACCGCCTGACTCCTACCAGGAAAAACAACTCCAGCATCTGCTGCCTGTATGCTCAGGGGTCATCAAATGTCTGCAAGATCAGACGATGCCTCACACACCACTCAGCCTGTGTCAAGGGTATTCTTTGTTCCAGATGAATCCCAGACTCCCAGTGCCAGACGGGACTTGACTTCTCCCCTAGCCTTTGTGTTCAGAATTTTATAGAGACTCTAGCTGCTGGAAAAGTAGGACCAAACCTGCTACCTGCCATGAATCGAAGTAGGAAGGCTTATTTGGGAACAAGAACTATGCACACAGCCCTGAACTAAAGAGAGCAAAAAGGTCTTAGGGAAAAGGTACAGAATGAAATGAATGTGTACTAGAGAAAAGTAGAAGAGGTACCTGGGGTAAGTCCATTGGAAGGAGAATTAGGACTCAAAAGAAGCCACCTGGGGCTCATGTGGGCTTAACCATGGCTTTCCCACTGATCGAAGTGGTATGGAATATTCTATAAGGAAGAAGCCTCCCTCTCTGGTGGATATCTTTGTGTTCATCAGTAGTTGCGATCACCAAGTGTTGGTACATTTGACACACACACACTCCCCATTGTGAAGGACACCAGCACCTGGGGAAGGTTACAAGGATGTTCTCAGGTGTCAAACCAGCCCTCGGCTCCATCCAGACTGCTCAATCATCACTCAAAACATCTGCCCTGTACCTACTATGTTCTAGACTCTGTTGTAGATGTAAGGGACACAGAGAAAATAAGAGCTAACACTCTTTGGAGGAGTCAAACATAAATGAATGGTAAGCATACAGTCTCGCAACTGTTAATAAGCACTACTGTGGAAAAATTACAGGGGAAGCAAATACAAAAACAAGGGTCACTATTTTAGATAAATAGCTATTTGCTTGGAATCACATATGTGCTGTCTTGTCTTCTGGTTTCCCTATTTGTGAGTTGAAGGGCAAGAACCACTCATTCATCAGTCTAGCTGCTAGAAGCAGAGGAGTGGACAGGTCAATGTCCCATTCTCCTACAGTGTACATTGTATAGGGGAAAGACAACACGTCTAATACACTGCGGGGCAGGGATATATAGTAGTCTACGAAAACAGAGTCAGGTGGTGATTCAGTTGTCTCTTGTTTACCCTGCACCTGAGGACAAAAAGCTTTTATTTGAAGAGGTGGTGTGGGGAAGGGATGCTGTTTTATGCCAGGTGGTCAGGAAAGGCTTCATTGATTGAGTGACTAAGCAGGGACATGAAGGAGATGAGGGGGCAACCCAGACAGACATTTGCAAAAGTAGTGTTCTAGGCAAGGAACAACAGGTGAAAAGGCCCTGTGGCGATTACAAAAGCCAGTACATCTACAGCCTCATGACCAGAGGACAGAGGGTGGAGATGAGGTCAAAGTGGTCACCCAAAAACTGACAAGGAAAAAGCAAGTTGGCTTTGATGAATGGGAAAGACTACAGGAGGATTTGACTGTGACGGACTAATGTATTTTTAAAGGATAACTTGACTGCTAGGTTAACAGAGTATAGGAGGAGGTGATTAAGCAAAACCCACATAGAGGTACTAAGCAACTCACATTTTACGCAAAAGACAGGGGTGGAATGTATCAGGGCAGGGGTGGTAAGAAGTGGCTGCTTTCTCTATGTGCTCTGGTGGTAAAACCAACAGACTTGCTGATGGACTGGATGCAGGTGCACCGAAAGGAAAAGAGGCCCTAACCTATAAGGTCTGCACTGGCTCTAGGTAGTGTCAGAACTGAGTTGAATGGTAGGACACTCAGTCGGTGTGCAAAGTGTTGGAGACCTGGTTGGTATGGGACAGGACAGGGGGACACATTTGGTGCCAGAAATATTGTGAGTAGAGCCACTATCAGAGACAGGCTGAGAAGCTAATTAGACATCCATGTGGAAATATAGCATACTCAGTTAGAAAGAGTTCAATTCAGGGTGAGATAAACATTTTAGGATTGTCTGCAGATAGATGGTACTGGAACCCATAAAACTGACTGAGATTCCTGAAGAACAAACGGAAAGTAGAAAGAAAAATGGCCATATACTGAGTCTTTGAGCCCACCAGCACCCACAGCACAAATCAGGGAAGGAGTAGGGGACAAAATCCCTGAAAAGGAGCCACCAGAGAGGGCACAGGAAAGCTAAAAGTAGATGTCACTTGGCAGCTGAGAAAAAGAATATAATCAACTGTGACAAACACAGTTCTCAGGTCAAAAAAGCACGGAATGAAAATTAGAGATCAGTAGTGACTTTAATAAGAGTGGTCGCCCAGGACTATGGGGGCAAAAGCCCAATTAAAACAAGTCTGAGAAAGTTGGAGGCAGAGGTGGAATCAGAGTATACACAGCTCTTTCAGGGGATTTGGCTGTAAAGGGAAGAAGTAAAGACTGATAACCACAGGGCTTGTGGGTCAAGTTGAGGTGCTGTAGGAGCCCATATATGGAACGATAAGAATCCCCCAGTGGAGAGGGGAACACCCGGGCACAGGAGCATGATGTGTCGCTTAGCATGCACAACAGACCAGGCTGCCTGACCCAGGCAGAGAAATCGTTTCAAGGAACGCAAGTGGGGATGGGGTGATGTCTTGGGCCGGGGAAAGTTTACACATGTATATGTGGGAGCCTGTTGGACTTTTCTCACTTCTCATGACTACTGCTTTCTCAGTGAGCTCAGATGGGGACGGAGGTTTGGGATGGGGTGAGACAAGGTATGAGATGGTCCTCCAGGATTTGAGAGAGTGATCAGGATGGACAGGGGTAACCAAGCACACAGGCACTTCTGGGGCACCGTAGTGTGAGTGGCCATGGACTTAAAGTGATGCTGTCAGCTTGGTGGTGGTGGTGGTGGTCTGCAATCTCTTTTGGCTCTGCAGGGGCAGGCATGAAGTAGACTGAGTTGACTTTTACCCAGCTATGGGGACAATAATGGAAGAAGATATGAGCAAGAGAGTGGAGCAGGTTATGAAGCATGTGATTATGACAATGGGTGGGTAAGATGTGAGCTGCAGGACTGAAATCTGGCAGGAACAATAGATGTACATGCAAGTAAGGTTGAAGAACAGGTTGCCTGGGGCTGAGAAGAGGAATGTGCTGGAAATAGGAAAAGTGGGTTGCTTGGAATTGAGATCATGAAAAACACACAGTGCTAGTATGAATAAGCCTAGGCCATTACCCCCAGGAAAGGGTGGCAGAGGTCAGATGAGGGATGGATCACTGCAGTAGAGGAAGGACCACAGAACCGAGAGGCTATAGCACCAGAGGAGTCACCAAACCCTGACATCACCAGGGGCTTCTCATGAGTCTGCCTGAGAGCAGACTACACTTAGCGAGTCCAAGGACACCCTTGTGGCTGTTAAGGTAGAGGACAATGGAAGCCACAGTAGAAGAGGAGGTCTAGGAGGACCTCACACTTAAATAGTGATGGGAAGCCAATGGAGGGTTGGGAGAGGCAGTGATATGGTTTGGCCTGTGCACCCTGGGCTAGTTTTCTGGCCTCCTGGTCTCACAATCATCCAATGTGAAAAAGAACAATGAAATTATACCTCTGTCTCAAGACAGTTAGAAGAATGCAATGCATCCCGCATCCAGCAAGTGCCTGGTGCCATGGTGGGAATTCTGCTCCTGACTCCTACCTGCCCATGTGAAGCCCCATGCAAAAGGCAGTGAGGCCAGTAGTCACCCAGCTCTCCATGGCTTCCTGAGTTACTTGGGCCACTCCTTTCTACTCTCAGGACCTTAATGTGTGAAGATGAGGCATGGGAACAGAGGAAGTTAAGGGGACTGGCCAGCTTCCAAGGTGCCACCAGGTTCAGGGGCCAGCTCTGGGGCCCCATGTGGGAAGTGACACAGACAGATGATGTATTAACTGTAACATAAACACCAATGAGCATGCAGAGACAAGATGAGTCAAGGACCACTTGGGCTAGAGTCACCTGAGAAGCTCTCTGGAAGATGGAACTTGTTTGTGGGGGGTCTGGGTAGATCAAAAGAAAAAATAAAGGAGAAGCTAGAAATGAGGGTGGAATTGTAAGTTGGGGTTGTGCTGTCAGGAACCCATGGAAGTCTGCAAGGACTTTGATCTTGTCTGTGTCCAAGAAAGGAAGGACATGCAGAAACCCTCTCTGAGTTCTGCCCACACTGGTAGCGGTCCGCCTCCCAGGAGTATCACTGATGCCCAATATGCAGCGAGGTCCGGTGGTGGAAGGTCAAAGCAGGTATGAAGCCATATGCATTAAAACACTTTAGATAAAAACAAAATATAGATAGGCACACGGCCCTGAGTTCAATTCCCTTACCGCAAAAAATAATAAATAAAATAAAATGTAAAAAAGCATACAAAAGCACTTTCAAAACACGTACATGTCAGAGACCTGGAAGCAGGTAAAAAGTTAATAACTGTATGCACATAATGCCCAGGACCTACCCACATACTGTGTTATTAATGCTCATTTCAAATCTGCAAAGCATGAATCTGTTATTTCCTGCTTTAGAGATAAGGAAATTAAGGCAGCGAGTAACATGTGGAAGCTTACACTTCCACACTGCAAACTAGTAACAAATATTTGAACTTCCTCCATCCAAACTCGCTGTTCAAAAAGTTCTGTGGGTGCCTGGTGTGGTGGCACATGCCTGTGATCCCAGCACTCAGGAGGCTGAGGCAGGAGGATCATCACAGGGAAGCCTGGACTACGTAGTGAGACACTGACTCAAAAACACAAAAACAAAGCAAAACAGAAGTTTGGGATGGGGGATAGGGAGGTTCAACCCCAGACAAGTGCCCCTCGGTCCAGCTCACCGGTACATTACACAGAAACAGACACATGGCGCATAGCTGTCGGGTACTTCTCATTGCACAAATAAATGGGTGATTCCCGGGACCCTCCTACCTGTGACCCCCAGCCCTTTCCACACCCAGGTCCCCATCATTGCCAGGGCAGTGCAAACATTTTAAAATCTCTCCAGGGGCAAAACAAAAGGAGAATTTACAAAGTTCTCCTACAAAAAATTAGTACTACAGCAAGGACTTCCACAGTTGATTAAAATGACTAAAGCTTTGATTCTTAAGAACTTTTCTCAGCCCGTGAAGTCCTTTCCCAGAGATCCTGGGGCAAATGACCCTGGAGGCCGCTGACCCAGCTTGGGCTGCAGCCTACCTGCTGTAACCGGAGCCAGGAACACTGGGCTCTGCCCTGGAGAGCCCGCCCCAGCTGGCTGCTGCCCACCACTGCAGAGAGCAGAGGGTTCAGAAAGGCAGGGGACTGGGGGCCCAGCCAGGCTTCACGGAAGTGCCCAGGCACAGTGACAGAAATGGCTCCTGGGAAATGTAGTTCTATCCCAGGAAAGTGACATTCTTGTAGGGGCAGCTCTAAAGCAGGCAGCAGGCCAGGAACACTCACCCCAACTATGGGAAGGTGCCAGCAAAGTCCCAGACTGCCCCCCGCCCAGCACTGGAGCCACGGCCTGGGCTTCGGAGGGGGTGAACCATTACCTTTCTGCTGAGGAACTCCCTGACCAGGGAGGCGGCCACCTCCTCCACAAAGAGGCTGTCCATGCTGCCGGCTCTGTCCACAAGGCCACCAGGGTCACAGCCCCAGGCCCCACAGTCCGTTGGGCCCAGTATGGCCGTGTTGCCGTGGTGACGGTGGCATCTGAGCCAGTGAGAGCTCCTCCCCTTCCCTGGGAGCCAGGAGACTGGGAGGGCAAGAGGGAAGGGGAGGAGCATCCTTCACGCGCAATTTCTCAGTGCAGAAGGCAGCAGCCTAAGGTAACCCAGGAGCCAGGCCCGGCTCTGGGCTCAGGGCTGACGCTAGCCCTAGGACAAATCACTGCTGAAATCTGCTGGTTGCAGGATGAGTTCCTGATGCAATCTGAGTCTCCATTTCCCTAGACATAAAGTGGGAAGCATGCCTCCCTCCTTCTTTCTGGAGGACCACACTCACAGTGAAGCAGCCCCTACTGGTCCACCCACAGCACCACAACCCCTCTTGGGCTCACTGACACCCACTAGCGTGGGTGGCCTGGACTCTGTGGGGCCAGGAGGCCAGGATGCTGCTTCTGGAGTACTGAAGGACAAGTTCCTGTCCCCTCTTGGTGACACCTTTCCAACAATGAGACTGCCACTTTTTGAGGCAGAGGAGATTATATAATACATATGACTCTGTCTTTAACACTTACAGCGTCTTGGCATTGTGATCACTATTGGTCCTATTCTTTAAAACCTGACACTGTAACTCAGAAAGGCAAAGATTTTGCTGAAAGTCACACAGCCATCAACTGGAAAAACTGAGGTTCCAGCCAAGATCATGTCTTCTCCTGGGCCCATGTAGACAAACTTAGCCATTTGTGTACCACTTTCATGTTCTCTGCCACATATCTGAGTTTCACCTATTATGTTAGTTTGCTATGGATTTATTACTGTAAAAGCTGCCAAAGTAATATACCACAACAACGAACTTCTGGTTGCACAGTTCTGGAGCTTAGAAGTCTAAGATCAATGTGTCATGTGAGTTATTTCTTGGTACCTCTCTCCTTTGCTTGTAGATTGGCATCTTCTTCTTGTGTCTTCGCAAAGGCTTTCTTGTGTGTGAGCCTGTGTCCTAATTCCCTCTTCCTATAAAAATACCAGTCACATAGGATTAAACCTCACCATCACAACTTCATTTTAACTTAATCATCTCTTTAAAGAGCCTGTTACCAAAAACAGTCAGATTCTGAGGTACCAGGCATCAGAACTTCAACATATTAATTTGGGGAACATAACACAGTCCATAAAACCTATACTGTTATTGGACTATTATTTTCTTTAAACTGACATCCTTGTTTTAAAATCTCTTTTTAAAAGAAAGGGTTCCCAAGCAATAACATCCACAAAACTATAGATCTGACATGCCTGCTAAATCTCTAATATACATTAAAGCAATACAAAACCAGAAAGGAATACATGCATCTAAAATCATCACAGACCCAGTGACACACATACCACACTGCGGAAGCAATCATACTATGCTGTACAGTCTCCCAAGGACATCACTGTCACATGATGCATTGCATTATAATCTCCGGGCATTGCCTCTCACCACAGTTCTCTGAGAAGGTACCTGTGAGGCCATACTCACGTGTTAGGTTGAGGGTGCAGAGCTGCAGGAGACAACCTAACCCTTATGCAGAAGATCCTGTGTTCCTGCTGCAAAGACACTAATGGACGTGTAGTAATTTAAAAATGACATGGGACAGATTTATGCTGCAGTAACACATGGCATATCATAGATAGTAGGTGTCATACAATAAGTCAGAAGAAAGAAAGAGCACCCTCTACAGAGGCAGATTAAGGTGAAACTTGGGCAAAGAGAAAAAACGCATTCATTCACATACTTTATTTATTTATTAATAAATATGTAGTAGGGCTTTCTGGGTTTCAACTGTTCAGGTACTATGGATTTGATACTGTAAAAGCTGTATCTTTATGGAAGGAGAGACATGGAAGGCAGTGGAAATGGGGAGTTACAGATAAAAGCAAAATTTTAAAAATACACTGACACATAAAAACATATAGATTTTTATTTATTTATTTATTTATTTATTTATTTATTTATTGTGGCACCAGGGATTGAATTCACAGCCTCACACCTGCCAGACAGGTGCTTAAGAGACTGAGCCAAACTCCCAGCCCTAGGTTTTTGAGGCAGGGTTGCACTGTGTAGCTCAGGCCGGCCTTGCGCTCACGTTGTAGCCCAAGCAGGCCTCGAACTCACAATGCTCCTCCTACCTCAGCCTCCCAACGTATAGATATTTTAAAACATGTCATAGATTTAAAGAGAAAAAAGAGTGTTAGTGAGTTTTTTATATGAAGATCGATAATTATAATATTTTTATAGCTCATCACGTAAGATTCCATAGGCAATAATATGCCAGCAAAAATCTGAAGAGAGGAGGTGGGCCATGTAGAGTGTTATGGCTTGTATCTAGATGTCATCTCAAAGCCTCGTGTGGTCATAGGTTGGGTTTTTCTGTGGTGGCTGGATCTAGGGTGTATGTTGCTGAGATTAAGGGTATGAGATTAACAGTGTCCTACCCAGGGTGTGGGTGGTACCACCCAAAGGGCAGGTAGACTGGATGAAATATAAAGGCAGGTTTGGTTGCTGTTGTTACTACTTCGCCGGTTTGCTGCCTTCTTCCTGCCAAGAGCTGTTTCTCCTCTGTGATGCCATCCTGCCAACAATGAACTGAAACCTGTATGAACTGTAAGCTGAATAAACCCTTCCTCCTTTAACTTTGGTTTTTGAATATTTTGTCTCAGCAATGAGAAAAGTAACTAAGACACAAAGTCTTGGAGGAAGAGCACCCCAGGCAAAGGGAATAGCCAGTGCAAAGGCCCTGAGATGGTATTAGTATGAGTGCTTGTGAAACAGGAAGACTGGAGGGGAGCAGTGAGACTGAAGAAACAAGGGGCTGCCTGTGTAGGCCTGTGGTCATCACCAGGACTCCAGCTTTTACTCTGAACTAGGAATCCTTGGGCAAGGAGGAGAGAAAAGGTCTGATTTAAATTTGATGGGATCCTTCTGGTTCTTGTGCTGACAACAGCATGTGTAGGGGCAAGTATGCAAGTAGGGAGACCAATGAAGACAATTGCAATGATTAGTAATCAAGGTGAAATTTAGGCTAGACATGTTAAGTGTGTCTGCATGCACACATGTGAATGCGTGTGTGTTGCACTCCCCTCTCCTCAATCTGAAACTTTTTACCACACTGGAATGGAATGGTTAAGTAAGAGGTGCAGAAATGCGTTCTTCCAAACACATAATTGACTCTTGGGGATAGGATAACCTTAAAGTGTCAAGTAAGAAGGCCAATATTGTCCATATGGAAAAGGCAAAATTTATCCCTGCAGAAATCTGGGAAAACCAGATTATATCACATGTCCCCTTCTTTCCCATAGCTTTCCTCCAAGTCATCCTGACCTCTCCACTCTGTTCCTGTGAGCTGGCACATTCCCATCGAGCACATTCCCTGCGAGGCAGCCCTATCTGAATGCAAATGGGAGGCAAAGTTCTCACTGATGACTCCTTGGAAATACACACTGGAGATACAAGCAACAGTGTCATCAAAATAAGGACCCAGTCTTTATAAATATCTGTGTTGCCCAGTCTTTACATCTCTGTTAGTCAGCTTTCCATCACTCTGTCAAAATACCTAAGATAAACAACTTATAAGGAAGAAAGGTTTATTTTGATTCATGGTTTCAAAAAGTTTCAGGCCATTTGACCTTGTCGTTTTGTGGCATAATACTTAATGGCAGAAGCATGTGGCAAAGGAGGCCTGTTTAGCTCATGGCAGCTGGGAAGAGAGAGGAAAAGAGGCTGGATTGCCATATTCACTTCAAAGACACATCTCCTGTGACTCCACTTCCTTCTACCATTCCTACCTCTTAAAGGTCCTGTCATCTCCCAGTGGTGCCACAGGCCATGACCAAGTCCAAAGCACAGAATCCGGGGGAAGGGACGTTCAAGATCCAAACCATAACAGTCACAGAGAGTATCATATCATGGTGTAAACTTTTAAAAAGTTAAACTATGAAGTCTGGGGTCTTTTCAAAGCCATAGTTTCTCAACAACAACATAAACAAACAAACAAAAAAAAACCTATGAAACAATAATTAGTGGAAAAAATGTAAGTTTTGTAAAATCTTATAAAAATAAAAGCAAGGAATTAAAGATGCCATGATTCAGGACAGTAGTTGACAGGAGAGAATCACAGATGAATGTGAGTAATTGTCAGTGTTCAGAGTGTCACTAGGGAATGTACTTCATAAACATTTATTATATGTTTCAAACATTTTTTATATTTCATAAATATTTGTTATATCATAGACAATTGTTATAGTCATTAACATTTGTTATATTGTTCTATTTGTTCTATAGTTATATTATTTTTATTGGTTCATCAGTTAATAAAATATGGCCATGGAGAAACCAATGATAGCAAGATGTCATGAACCAAAGTACATTCTTAACTAATTCTGTGCCCCTACAGTACAGAGGAATGAGAGTGATGAAAAAAAGGCAAATTCAGTAGCCATCACATTGGAAGGAAAATTAGGGGACATAGCACAGCTTTCAGAGGAAAGGGATGTGTGTGTCTGTGTCTGTGTGTGTAAGTGTGAAATCATGGGTTGGTCCACCTGTGTGTCAATAGGCCCCTGTGTTACTGTGAATCTGTCAACAGGGACTCATAGAGCCCCCCGCCCCATTCTATCTGGTACCCTGTTGGTTCTGGCAGCAAAATGCATCAGATCTGTTACTGGGCTTAAAATAAGCCTGCTGCATGGTGATTAGGTGTTTTGTGACAACATGAAGAACAAGTGACGTCTCCTCCAGGAAACTCTACAGAGGATGCTGGAGAATGGATTCCCCCTCCACCTGAGGCTCCTTGATGGCAAAGGTGAGTATTTATGTGGTAGGGGGTCAGTGAATTTCTAGGGAACAGAGCATGCATGCTTGCTCCCAACTGCCCTATCCAGGGCCAGGGAGATAGGAACACGGAAATTTCCAGATGGATTCTGTCTGGACCAGTTGGGTTGGAAGGACATTGTGAAAGCCTTTCTAATGAACTGATTTCAAGATTTTCCCAGCTGTCCAGCCACTTACCCAGGGAGGTTAGAACAAGGGGTCCAGTCCAGGCCACTGCCCTTGGCAATATGACAGGGTAGTTCATCCACTTTCTCCACATGACTCTAGCTCATCAGACACCCCAGGCTCTGCTCCTGGCCTGGGCCTACATGGACACCAACATGGAGGAGGATGAGGTCCCAGGCCCTGGAAGACTGCAGCAGGATGACATGGGATAGACTTTTACCTACCAAAGCACCCTAGACCTCCTTATTTTCAGGAGAAATGGTGCCCACCTATTTCTGCAGGTCCGTGAGAAGGAGCCATTCAGGCAGAGACAATGTGAAGGCAGAAGCCAGGTTTTGGTGCTGTGTCTACTTTAACCAAAAAAGATATGGAATTGTCCTCCCCAGTGATGGTTAATCTCATGTGTCAATTTGCCTAGGCCAAGATATTCAACTATGTGGTCAAACACCAGGCTAGATGTTATTGTGAAGGTATTTTATAGATAAGATTAACATTTAAATCATTAGATTTTGAGTAAAGTACTTCATGCTCCATAATATGGCTAGGCTTCATCCAATCATCTGAGGGACTTAAATAGAAGACTGAAATCTTTCAAAGAGGTAGACATTCTGCCTACATGCTGCCTTTGGACTTGAACTACATCAGCTCTTCTCTAGGGCTCTGTCAATGTGCTCTCTAGATTTTAGGCTGTCCCTCCCCTTCCCCCAAACTGTGTCAGTAGGTTTTAAAAATAAATCAAGGAGTAAAAGAGGCTTGCCAGAGGAAACAGAACCATTAAGAACATATATGTAACAAAAGGTATACCCTACACACATGCACATACACACACCCTATTGCTTCTGTTTCTCGATACCGCACAATAGACCCACTCCACCTCTACCTTAACCCCTTGCGGGGCCCATCTCATGGAAGGTCCCTGGGGAATTCCTGAGCAAATCTCCCCAGACACAGCCCGGGTATCTAACAATGGCTTCTCTGGAGCTAGTTGAGACCTTGGGAATTTGATCTATGCCCTAATTTTTTCATTGTCAGGAGCAAACCTCAGTCCCTCAAACATAGAACGCAATGCCTTCTTGTGTCAAATTGCCCTTGGAGGGACATGAGGATGACCTTTAGAAATCATCATGTGATGTCCTCTAAAAGCATTCTGCATGAAAATTTTGTTCCAACTCAGACTGCTCCCAAAGTGGCGTAGAATAAGTGAGAGCCCAATGGGGATAGTATCCTCCCTGCTGCGTCTGCTAGATGAGGGTATCCCAGGGGACTGTTCACACTGATGTACCAATCACATGAGCTCCTCAAGCCTCAGGACAGCTAAGTGAAGCCTGTCTCTTCAGAGAGCACAGCTGCTACTGCTATGAGTTGTCTTCTTCATTTATCCCAACATGATGCACAAATATTAGCATTTTCTATGTATTTTCTGCACCAAAAATATGCCCTGGAGAGGTCTCTGCTCTTTTTGACATTTCATCTTCTCCCTTTTTCTCTCCCACCTCCAGGCAAACCTGGGCGCCTTGCTCCAATAGTGCAACTTGGGCGTCCTCCTCCAGGATGATCAGGCTAACTGAGCTCCATGCACCTGGCCTAATGGTTTCAGGTTTCCTGTCTGTTTCAGTCAACTAAAAGAACCACAGTCTGCCTTCAGCTTCAAAAAAATACTCAAAGATCATCAAAGGATTTCCTTTCTTTCAGCTTTTCTGGTCCAAGTCCTCTATTAAGGACAAGGTCACTTGGAGCAAGCAGCAATCCAGGATCAACCCTAGCTTAGAAGTAGTTTCTTCATAGACCACTTCATGCCCCTGGCAGGCAAAGTGCTGAGTGTCTGGGGCTAGAACCAAATATAACTTCACTAGAGTCCTCTTTTTTTTCTTATTCTCCCGGACTTGGTTATATTGGTTAACAATATGTTCAATTGAGAGTGACATAAAATCCCAAGTAAGAGTGATACATTAAAGAACTACTCAAAAACAATGGGAACAAGAGAAAAGAATACAATACCCAGAATAAAGTGGCTTCTACTGGCCAAATCCATGCACTAAAGTAAGTAATAATGGAAGTAGAACAAAAGTCAGTATTGAATGAAACAAGAATCGTGGAGCCCATGTTTATAAAACTATATAAACAAAGAGAATGAAAAGCACCATTCGAATGTCATCTCATAAATGTGAAATAATGGAATTAGTGAATTACCAAATCACAACCAGAATAATAACCATTCATTGAAGCAAGAGTCATCAGTGAATGTAGAACTAGTAGATACACAGTTTATACAAAGACTCAAAGTAGCTCTGTGTAAGTTACCTATAAGTGACAAAGAAGGAAGTGTTCTCCTGCATTGGTGAGCTTGACTTTCTAGCCCAAGATGGTAGCATCCATAGCTCAGGTGGCAGCATGGACAAAGGATAAAGAATAAATACTAGAATCCCTATGTTCCCCATCCTAGGGAAGATTTCCAGATGCCGTCACAGGACATCCACATTCCTGCAGTCAGCACTCACTCACTTGGCTGGCACTTAGCTGCAAAGGAGCCTGGGAACTATGGTCTTTGTGCAGGACACCTATGTGCCCAGCTAAAAATCATATTGCTTTGAAAGAGCTATGGATCTAAGAGGCAAGGGAGGACAACTAACAATCTAACAATCTCTGGGATGCTGCTGTTCTTTGATTTCAATTCCGCATGTCTCTGCACCTCCAATTCTGTTCACTAGGATCTCAAATCACATCACACACACCTTTACCACACATGCAGCACGCCCATGGGCACCAGAGCTCAGAGCCCACAGCCTCAGACTTTGATTCCCGAATGTGCCCAGGTTGACTCCTTCTGTGTTCATGCACCACTTTAAGTCTTGATATCGGTTCCTGTGAGGAGGGGAAGTTGCCTATGGAAAGATCTCCACAGCCTCACTTTAACCTGAACTGATTGAAACTGACTTAGCAGAAGGGCCAACTCTTGTGCCTTTCCTTTCTGATAATCAGTTAAAATGCTTCCAGTAAACTACCATGGTTCATAACCATTTTCAGAGCTTAAGAGAAATGATAAATGGGGCTTGTGGCATTTGAGTGGAGATGCAGGATGGACTGTGCTTCCAGGTAAGGAGCCTGAGGAGGATTTGCCAAGAATGTGCCAGAGTAAAAGGCTGCCAGCACAGGCCAAGGACAACAGCTATGCATCCCCAGACCTTCTATTTTCCTCTGTTCTACTGCCATCCCAGATCCTATCTGCAAGGCTGTGGAATGTTACAGTTTAGGTTGAGAGGAGGTCAGGCATTTCATTTTTTTTTTTTTGGAATTTTATTTTATTTTTATTTTTTAAGTATATCTTTGCAGTAGGTAAAAGTTACATTCCAATAAAGAACAAAATGAAAGCTGAATAAGAAGGATTCCATGACCAGGCAATGTAGCTAAGTGATAGAGCACTTGTCTAGCACTTGTTGAGGCCCTGAGTTCAATTCATAGCACTGCAAAAGAAGAAGAGAAGGAAAAAAGAAAAGCAATCCTAAATGGGTACAAGACAAATCTCACAGCTTTTAACAAGATTTACACTGAGAAACATGAACAAAAAGCTCATATGAAAACTTTTTGGCTGCATCACAAAGGAAACAACGTGTAAATTTGGAGCAGAGGAGAACTTGGTTATTGAAAAGATTAGCATTAAAAGACTCCAAGTACTTCTCACTATGGTTGGATTTGAGAGCATGTGAAGAATCAGTAAGACCACATGCTTGAAAGCTAAGAACTGCAAAAGTAAAAGACTTTGCTTGAGAACACTGTCCTAGGACATCCTACCCAAGAAAGACTAAGAAAGCCACTTAGGCAATTGGTTCTTCAAGATTCAGTTCACAGTGCTCAGCCATCCAGGTACTAAGAGTTTGGTGGGGCCATGAACCAAGGGAACCTGGCAACTACTGGAGCTGGCACCAGGTCTTGGTGTCATTCACATGGTGCTGGTTTTATAAGCATGCAGAATGCAAGAGTTAGAGGGTCATGAAGCCTTCTACCCAAATTTCAGAAGAAGTTCTAGGAGGTAAGACAGTGTTCCCTGAAAGGGCAGTATGTGAAGTTGTAAGAGTGAAACCAAACTTGTTGATAGATACCAGGAAGTTGGAGTTGCCAGGAACATGACACATCAGCTGAGGCAAGCAGCAGGCAGTGGTCAAAGCCACTGCAAGAGAGAGACCCCTGAGGCTTCAACAGGAGATGCCTTGGGACCTTGCTGAATGGTGTCACAGGGGCAGGACCATGCAAGACTTTTGGAGTTCCAGTGTCCCAGTACTCATGCCAGGCACTGAATAGTAGAGAGGACATACTTCCTTTCCTAGACTAAAATGCACCCTGGGGGTGGCAGGGGACATGACACCTAACAAAACTGACGTCTGCTAGGTTTCTGGAGTAGCCACTACTTTCGTCCTAAGGACAAAGATCAAGAATTAAGTCTGGGCCATTTGCGGACTGTGGGGAGAGAGAACAATAGCCAAAGCAGCAAACAAACCCAGTCTGGGAACCGGCGCCATGCGCAGGCCACCACCAGACTGGGAAAAGCCAAACCCCAGTCTCTTCCAGCTCACAGCCTGGCAAGCAAGAAATATCAACCCACCCCCCACCACCATAGGTGAGTGGATTATCCAGAGAAACATGGGCTGTGATGATACTATCAAGATGAAATGCAGCTGAATGCCTATGATGCTTTGGTGTTTCACTACCATTGCAGGTCTGGGGCCCATGGTTTGAACATAGGTTCAGAGGATAGTGGTACACAGTGTGACATCTAGGGGGGCCTCCTTCTGAGAGTTGTAACCATTGTTGATTCCCTATGGTCTTCTTTTGAGGTCCTGTATCATTTCTGTAGTTTTGTTGGGTTGAGTTTTATTCTCTTTTGTTTTGTTTGATTATGTTAAATCTGATGGCAGGAGAAGCTATTTCAAGGATAGCAAGCTATATTATGGTAACAATTGCAGGTTTACTATTGGCTTGTTTTGAAATCCTTTATGGCA
Source organism: Dasyprocta punctata (assembly GCA_004363535.1). Lineage (NCBI taxonomy): Eukaryota > Metazoa > Chordata > Mammalia > Rodentia > Dasyproctidae > Dasyprocta > Dasyprocta punctata. The sequence continues at coordinate 174,189 of RJWM01000965.1, forward strand.
TTCATTGATGTGTTTTTATTTTTTGTATTCTATTCGGTTCTGTTTGATATTTGCTATATCCAAAGTTATCTGCAGCTATTTTGAAGACATCAAGGGGCATTATGGTAACTATTGTTGATTTTGTAATGTTTTGAAGTCCTGTATCTCTTACATTGGTTTGTTTTGATTGGTTTTATTCTATTTTATCCACTTTAAAATAAAATAAAAAAAGAATTAAGTCGGTTTCCTCCACTTCACTACCATAAAACTGTGCATACCACCTGGAGTTAGAATAGCCATTTTGTGACTGTGAGGAAAGATGACATTAATCTCCAAGATGCAAGCTCTGCTATCATTGAGTCACTGAACCAATACTTGTCTATTATGAGAGTCATTAATAAGGAAAAAAAACAGTGAAGGCATTCAAGATATGCACTGTATTACATTTCTGTAGCAGGAAACCTACTCAGTATCCTAAGAGGGATAAGAATTCAGTGAATTACTAGACACAAGGAACCATAACACACAAATGTGCCTTGCCTCCCTCAAACAGAAACCACAATGGGACTTTCTCCCCCAACACACACACCGTACTGTCGACAACATATTCCAGGTGCTGCTAGTATTCAGGGTAAATCAACATGCTTTGTTTTAATGTGTGTCAAGAGTACAGTTTATCTTCATGTGGACACAGGCAGGTCCAAAGCTCATTCCCCATCCAGCCTGTCCCGAAATAACATGACAGAAGCTTCCAGCAGCCCCGGGAGATTTTCTTATAGACTGCCACACTCCCCAATGCAGCCAACCTCTGCACACCAAGCTGCCACAGGACCCAGTCCCTGGCTTTGCTGCTCTGTGTCTTTTGCCAGGGTTTAGGTCGGTTTGCCCTTCACAGGAGACCCTCACCTGCAAGGAGGGACACACTTGCCACTTGTTTTCCTTGACAGCCCCTCTCCTGGGCAGCACCTGTGCAGAATCCAGCCCGTGTTTGCCTGCATCCACAGCACCTTCATGTGTCCTTAAAATTCCTACCCACAACTCATTTCTGTCCCTTCCTCTCCCTGTTCCTGAACATGGGTTATCAGGGTCACCATATCTGCCACCCATACTTTCTCTGCCTGGTGACCATTCTACTACACGTTGTGTGGAGCCACCCTGCACCATGCCACTGCAGAGAAGTGCAGAGGGGACTGCTGGGACCAGGACAGAGCTGAGGTCTTTATGGTGTGAGGAGTGAAGCGTGAGCTGGGAAGGGAGGAAGGCAATGGGAGTTAGGGTTAGGGTTAGGGTTACTCCCTGACCTGCCAAGCCCTGGTCATCTGGTACATGGGATGGGCCAGGAGCAGAGACACCTGGCTTCTCACTCCAACCCTATGTGCCTCTCTGAAAGTCATCTGGCTCACTTCCTGGGCCACAAAAACATGGAGCAGCCTTGGTAATTCTAAAAGTTCTACAGGTTCTCACCTACGGCAAGTTTAATGACAATGTATCAATATGTGCAAATTCTTCTACTTCTTCAAGCACTTTTATATCTGTGACATTTTACTCCTAAAATTTTCCTGTAAATGATTAGGTGAGACCCTCTTCTACCCACAGATAAGGAGCATGAGGTCCAGACAAGTGGCAGGGCTGGGAAGGGAATCCTGGTTCTCTGACTCTTCTGAGGGCAGCTGAGCCTAGTTCAGCAGGGTGAACCCCTCAGACAGGTGCAGTTTGAGGGGGAGGGGAAGGGAAAGCTGCTGACAAATGTGCAGGGGAGAAATTAAGTCGGCTCATGGAAGGAGCTTCTTCCTCCAAATGTTCTGCCCAGGAGAAAGGGACACAGGGCACCTTTAAACAGTCCATCTCCCTGAAGGACAGCATTCTGCATTGTGTCTCAAGCAAGAGAGGCTTTTCTGACTTACACAAAGGCACCTGTGTCCTAGGCATGGTCCTCACTCCCAGAGAGTACTCTCTTGGCCCTGAAACCAGAAGCCAGTAGAGTTAGAGCAGAGTTGGCATGTGATAGAGAGGTCACCTAGGTAAACGTCAATTGTGGGTGAACAATAAAGAATGATTAGAAGAAGAACATTCCTCACAATTTAGGGTACATTCCTCACAATTTAGACATATTTATCCCTTAAAATTGTTATTTCATTCATCCAAAGTTTAATTAACTGATCATCTTGTATTTTTGTTAGCCAAACGACCAGCCCTTATCTGGAGGCTGCAGGGTTTAGCTTGGCTCATATGTGCATGAGAGTTGATGGTAAGAGTTTCAGGAGTTCATGAGACAGAAGTGAAGATACTGGTAGCTTGAGATCAGCCAAGGTGGGAGGATTTGCACTGCAGAAATTGGCATCACTGAAAAATCAGGGCTTTTCTCTTATTAGAGCTGGTTTTGAAACACCCCCAACACACCACTGTCGACAGCCCACGGCCCTTGTCTTTGCCATCCTGGGTAAAAAACTGAGACTGTGTCTTGGGAGCTCCAGAGTTGCACAGGAGTCAACGAGCTCAGGATACTAGAGAGGGAGAGCTCTATAACTAGGATCTGAGGAAAAGGTCTGTTGGAATCTCTAAACAAGGGTGTTAGGATCTCTACTTGAGAGGGTGGAAGGTGAGTATTGAAAGCAGGGATCGCTAGACATTACCCAGTTCTAAGGCTTGGGACGCTTGGCTGGCCCTTGGCTCAGGGCCCAGGCCGCTTTCGGGCCACAATGAAGCACATCCCCTTGTTGGGAGCCTTAGTGGCAGAGTAGCTCTTGGTACTGTGCAGGAGCTGCTCAGTGTCAAAGCAGGCATCCAGGATAGCCTGCTCCACCTCTTCCTTTTTCAGGACCAGGTAGGAGAACTCCTGCTTCCCCACCAGGTAGGAGGAGAGGTTCAATGTGACGATGGCCACCAGATGGCCACCAGGCTTGAGTAGAGCAGCAAGGTTGCACAGCGCAGCTCGGTAGGCAGCCAGGGTTCTGCAGGCGCACTCCATGGCCAGGGCGCTGAGCACACAGTCGGCGGGCGGCAGCTCCACCGGGGCCAGCGGGTTGCTCATGTGCACATC